>CM019751.1:10132948-10333728 GCA_009761775.1 Ficus carica
TTACTTTTTCAACCCAATGGGGGCCCACTAGAGTCTCGACCCAATAACGTGGAAAGGGTGGTGTTTGTCCTTATCTAAATAATTTGGTGACACGTGGCACCAGTATAAGGTGTCGGTGGCTGGCTTTTACCATTGCGTGGATATGACCAACAAGAGTTAGTAAGTGATGAGCATCCAAAGCAAAATTTTGGGAATATTTACACTACTACTAACTAGCCTCTAATTGGCCTTGGAATTTTTATTTTTATTTTTATTTTTTAATGTTCACATTCAAAAATGGGTTGCCAAAATAACATTATTTCCAAGTTCATATAAATAAATAAAAAAAAATCATTAATTCCTTTGCCTTGTCCACCTTGTGTAAGTAGAAATGTGGATTGCAAAACCATTATTGTTAATGTGACAATAATGGTGCTTTTATCAGTCATGACTAATTGGTTATTGGTTACAATCCCCTATGTACTTTTGAATCAATAATTGTCTTTCCTCATTATCTTATGTCACATCGTTCCACATGTTTAGTGCATAATTTTGTAGTACAATAATATCTCACCGTAAAGTTGAAAATTTCTAAGATAAAATTTCACACGCACACCAGGGCCAGCTCAAGCAAATCTAGGGCCTTAGGTAAAAATTTTGAAAATGGGCCTTTTATAAAAAAAAATTTAAAAATTAACTAAATATTAAAAGCTTTATAAAAAAATTAAATAAATATATTTAAAACTTTTTTTTTAATCTTTTGAGGTATTCACCCCTTCTTTTGAAAGAAAGAAAGAAATAAATAAATCAAGAGCTCTTTTTTAGGATTTGTTTGATACTTTCACTCAAATTAAAATATTTCAACTCAGTTTTTATCTTTTTCTCAAAAAATTTTTTGTCTTTTCTGAAAATACAAAAAAATTTACTATTGAAATTAAAATATTTCAACTCAAACTTACACACCAAACACCCCCTTAGACTGATTAAAATTGTCTTATTCACCTACTTTAACCTTTTTCAGTGCTTAAGATAGATAGAATGAACATACACTTGTAAAACAGATCATTAATATTATTTGTTTACATCACAGAAAAACTGTTGGATGATAATTTTCAAATAAAATTAGAACATTTATATTTAGCATTTAAAGCATTTAATTCTCTTAGATAGAAATGAGAGCTTGAAAAAAAAAAAAAAAACAACCTTTAAAAAAAATCTAAAAGAGTCATTTGAATTGAATGAAAACATTTTGTGTATATTAATTAACAAATACATAATGTATATTGAACGAATAAAAAAAAAATCTTTCCACGATTGATCTCTCCAATAAAGAAGGCTTTTTCAAGAATTTATTTTGGACTTAATTCTCCAAACTATTTGGTAATTAGTTTTATTTAATATAATGCAAAAAAAATTGTAAAGATAACATTTTTTAGGGGTCTCAAGGATTTTTGGTACTGTTGTATTTCAAACTTTTCGATTTATAACAATTTGTTTCCTAATTTTTAATTTTAAAACATTTATTGTTAAACATTTCAAAGTATTACAACATCTCTCATTTGTTAGCTTCCGTTAAATTAAGGAACCGAATTTGTAAGATTTGCATTGAGATTTAAATTGAATTTGGAAAATTTTTAATATGACATAAGATTTTCCACCCTTAGATATCTGTCATCAATATAACAAATAGTTTAATCAAAATAAGATTTATTGCAGTAATTTTATAAAAACTATGACTAGATTGGCACATCAAAAATTCAGGATGTAAGTTATGAAAACAAATTTTTGAGAGACAAATTAAAAAAAAAAAAAAAAAAAAAGTTATCAACCCTCATGGGAACCTAACCTCATATTCGTACTTGAACCTAACCTCATTTGAAAAAAAAATAAAAAAAAATTATCTTCAGCGGCATCAATCGCATGCACGTCAATCACAAGAACATGTACGCGAACCAGACGGCGATGGAGCAGGCGATATCCGAGTTATTACCCAACCTCATATTCGCACTTGTTATTCTTCCCAATGACTTTGTCCCTCCAGGCCCCTCAACGAATCCCCGCCCACTGCAGGCCAACGATGATGCCGCTAACGATGACGACGAGGCTGCAAATTTAGGTGATTAGATATTTGCTTTTTTAATTAACATGTTTAATTATTAAGACATATCTAACATTGTATTTACAAAAATTTTATATTTTTATCATGGATAATTTTTTATTATTATTAATTTCATTTGTAATATTGATACTAAAATTAATTTGTATTTTATTTTCTGTTGATATTTTATTTATTTATTATATTATAATATTCAAAAATTCAAAAAAATAATAATTATTTGTACATTTGCATCGTTGCAAAAACAAAAGAGAAAAGAAGCATTTGCGATAACAAATTTTCAGTTTGCAGTCGCAAATACTCTATGACGCGTCAGTTTATAACGACGTATTAGCGACGATAAATTTTAAACTTGTCATCACAAATAATCTTATACCACGTCATTTTTTACAGAATTGGTCGTCTTAATTGTGACAATTTTTTTAGCGACGACTGTTGTGACAATTGTATATACGACGGCTTATTGTAGTCACTAATAAAGCTTTTGCGGTCAAATTTTAACGACGATTTATTTACAACGACATGTCATCGCAAGAGAATTATTTGCGACGACATGCCATTATTAACGACAACATTTCGTCGTCCTAATAGTGCTGTTTGTTGTAGTATATACACCCTTCTCACTAGAGGAAACACTTTTCAGTACTCCAAAAAAAAAATTTTGGTAGGAAAGGCCTACAATACTCCGAACTCTTTGATCATTACTCTAACATTACAACCTAATTTTTTATAATAAAAAAAACAAAATAAATATATATATATATGGGTATAGTTTTAATGATTACTCTCATATTTACACACCGATGGTTATTTTTGTTTTAGCCATGTGATATAATAGATCAGATGGTTGTAACGAATTAATTAGTTGACCAAAAATTTAATGATAATCATTGAATATTAAATAAAGAGAGCTTATTAATTATTTTAAATAGTTAACTTGTTATTAACCTGCTAACATAATTTTTTTTCAAGTATTTTTTTAATAACTAAATTATACACTCATTCCTAATTTTTGAAATCTCAATCCAGATTTAATTTTTAGATTTCAGGTTTATTCCTAATTTTATTACTAACTGTTCTTTTCTTTTCTTTTAGAATAACTCCACTTTTTCTTGTAATATATGTTCTTTTCTCACTTTTCTTCCACAAGCTTACGCCCTCTTCTCCTAGCTCACCTCTACAACGATATATTTAGATGCCTTCAAAATCTTCCCATCATAATCTTTCGAAAATTAGGAGCATAAAAAAAAAAAAAACCAATATACTCAACAAATAGAACTTTCTAGCAAAAAAATAAATAATTAAAACAAATCAAATACAACGTCTACAGAGATTTATTTAGATGCCTTCAAAATCTTCCCATCATAATATTTCAATATTTCGGAGCATTATTTGGGAAAAAAAAAAAAAAAACCTCAGTTATAATGAATTAAGATTAATAGATTTGTTTAACCTATTATTACAAGTCACATAGAATGTCATTATCATTAAATATAATTATGACTTGTACTAACATTTATAATTTTGTCTGTAATCACCGACCATCACCGATGATTAAAAAAAAAAAGTAATATATGAAAACTCTTTCATTATATATATTTATATATATATATATATATATATATATACATACTTGGTATGATATCCACCACCTCAGCACATTATTTTAACTCCACAAATTAAAAAGGCCCATTTTTCAACCAAGTTTGGAAGAGTAAAGGCATGTACCCATATCTCAGCAGCATGGAATAGACCAAATGACCCATACATATCTAAGGCAAGGCACCAAAAATAAAAAATAAAAAATAAAAAATAAAAAATAAAAAATAAAAAAAGCAAAAACAACTAATCTGTGATGCTTCAGCTCCTCATTGTAAGGTCACAGGAAAAGATCCTAATTTGTAAAGTCAACACGAGGGCATATTTAAAATGTCAGCCTTTAAAATGGGTGTTTAAAAAAAAAAAAATAGATCAGCATCGAGAGTAGTGAATGGCAAATACTTTTTCTTAATTACAAGCTTATTAAAAGCTCAAATGTAGAACACATCTCATTTTCCAAGAGACTAATAACTCAATTTTGGGTTAAATCTAAATGCAAATATCCCTATAAATATTTGATTTAGCATGCTTTGGGAGGTTGGGACGATGCCTTCTTATATCCTAATCTAGTATATTTCCTGGGTTGAGGTAATGCCTCGTGGTCAAGGGATATGACCGCTATTAGATTTTTAGTGAACATTCCTGTTAACGCTTAGAATAGTCTATTTGATAATACACAAAGAAATTATACTGACGTCGGTTGTCTCTTTCCGAACTTTTTCAACCAAAAAAAAATCTAAATGATTGATTGTTTGACCATCTATAATGTAAATACAAATGCTAATGTTATTGCTATAAATATTTGACACACAGAAATAATAAAAACATGTTTTATTATGTTGTTTTATTTTGTTTTATAATGCATAATACTGTTTTAAGTGCTATATTCTTTTTTTTTTTTTTTTTTTTGTAATAATTTCTAATCTTCAAACTTGTAAAAGGAAAATTTTCATTTTTAAATAAACTTAAATTACGATATTGAAATTGTAAAGCGGAAAAATCAATTATAACAATGAATAATACATGAATGCCGAACTTTGATATATGCTAAGCACCAGATATAGCATTTGTACCATTTGACACAAGTATAATATTATATTAGAGTGATTTCTTAATTAAAGTAATAAATTTTAAGGCAGTTTCACTTTTAAGTCAAGAGGTGTGTTTTCTCTTTTTTTATTTCAATTTTAAGAAGTGTAGTATTTTATTATGGTTAGTTCTTGTTTTAAGTGTTTTTTATGGAGTAGGTTTTTTTTTAATTTTTTTTAATTTTTTTAAATTTAAGTTCTATATTTTTGCATGACAAAACTAAAATCTTAACAACTAAGATGGGTTTAACGCTTCTCTATGAAATTAAGTCAGCCCAATTCTACATTTGTCTTGTCGAAATGTGGTAACACTATAGTCAAGTCAATTGAATAAGGTATTATTAATGATGGCAGAATAATGTTCACTTAATACTCGAGATACCATTTAGGTTCAGTTTTTATTCGTTTTATCGAGTGCTTATATTAGTCATGATGTATTTAAAAGTGGATTCTTAGATTGGATATGGCTTGATTTAAGACATGAAGATACCACTAATTTTATTTTTTATTAGGGGGAAAAAAAAAACAACTGAATTAAGATAGTAATAAAAAAGGGTATGTTTGGTTAGGGAGAAAAAGAACAGACGTGGGGATGGCAAAGTGAAAGCAGAAAAATTAAAAAGGCGCGTCATTAACACGTTTTCTCTGCCTTTTTTGTACGCTTTAAAAGCCGGGAAAAGAAAAAGAAAAGAAGAGAAAATTAACAAAAATATAAAAGAAAATCTTTAAAAAAAAAGAAAGAAAGAAAGAAAGAAATTAAACTCAAACGCGGAGAGAAAGATCACAAGCACGTGGGTTTCATCAATGCGTTTTCCCAGCTCCCTACGCGTAGTTGCCTCACATTCCCTCCATGAATTCTCTCTCTCTCTCCCTCTCTCTCTTCTCACTGTTAACTTTCCTTTACTTTCTCTTCTCTCTCTAGAAAACCATCACCAAACAGAAAACAAAAAAGTCCTCCTAGAGTTCTAACTTCTAATTTGAATTTCACCTTCTCACCCTTCCTAAGAAATAAAAAAATAAAAAATAAAAAAGGGAAAAAAAAAACATCTTTTTTTTTGGCTTAGAAAAACACATCGTTCTTTGTTTCCACATTGGTAGGTCTGAAAGCAAGAATCTTTTTATGTGCATGCCAAAGGAGAGCCCCCTAACCATTGAGTGATGTTTGTTAAAGTTCCCATAGTACCAAACAAAAGTCAATAAATATTTACCAAATAAAAAATCAATATATATATATTTTTTGCTTACATCCAAAGTGCCCATCTATGTTTCAAAAAAAAAAAAAAAAAAATTTGTCCGTCTTTTTGTTAGCAAGTTTATCTTCAAATACAGTAACCTTAGCTCCGTATTTCCTATCCTAACAATCAAAAGTTCCTTAAAAATATACCAATTGAATATCAACGCAATATTCTTCGTGAATGACAAGAATAAGGGAACAATTAATTTTTGACTTTACCATTTTGTCAAATGTCTTGTCTTCATTTACGTTTCTTTCGGTAGTCGTATCGTATTTGATTTTTACCAAACAATGACCATTCCAAAATAAACAACTCAAAAAAAAAAAAAAAAAAAAAAAAACACAAAATTTACATTCTTGAATTATTGTATACATTCAAGAACAAAGCTTGCGACTGAAAAAAAAAAAAAGAACAAAAAATATATCCCACAAATAATATTTAAAAAAATCCTATATTTGTTTTGCTCCCTGTCGTTATTATACTATGATTTTGCTAAGCAATCCCTATAAACAGAAGAATCAACTTCAAACGAACAAATCTGCTTCATAATAAGTGACTTCAAGTCATGGCCATTACTATTACCACGGCGAACGACAGCATGTCCCGAAAACGACAACAACAACCCCGCAGCTGCCGAGTTGAGTCCGAGTTTACTCACATCCGGGACCGACTCGGCCGATTTGACCAGCTTCACGTTCTTGAGCAAAAACTCATTCCCCAATAATTGGTTCAAAATCCCTGACTCCGTCACAGCGCTCCTCCTCTTGTGCTGCGCCGCTGTGGCGGCGCGGACGATCTCCATCAGCATGGCGTTCGAAAGCCGCCGAATCCCGCGGGACCCGCCCATTATAACGGCCGAGTTGACGGCGTAACGTGACTGAGTTGCCTTGTCCGAGTTGCGCTTTCCATGCTTATTATTAGAGTTCGCATTATCCGATTTGACAAATACAAGAACTGACTCGGGACTCCGATTCCTGACCAGGCCTAGTTGGTCACCGAGTAAGATTAAATTCTTCACGTCAACCAACATTATGTGCTTGAAATTGCGGCGAACTCGGCCGAACAACATCGGATAACAAGCCCATCTTCTCAAGCTCATCGGAAAGTGGTCTAAAAACCCGGAGAGCGAGTTCTCCGGGTCCAACTCGGACGCTTCAAACCCAATTACCGATCCGTAACTCAGCTTCTGAGTCGAATCGTCCGAGTTGTTTCCAAAACCGATCCGGACTCTCTTCCCCCACAGCGGCTCTCCGGCCTCCTTCTTGCCGGCTTTGAACTGAGCCACGTCGAAGCTCAACAGCTGTCGGAGATTCTTCGACGACGACGTCGTCTTGTTGTGCCGCCGAATGAGTTCCGAGAACGAGTCGTTCTCGTCGCGAATCACTGAGTCGAACTTCGGAGAAGAGGAAGAGGAAGCGAAGAGCAAAACGACGTCGGCGCGGGCGGTGACGCCGGAGCGGTGGAGTGCTCTGAGGAATAGGCGGAGCTCGTCGTCGGTGACGTCGTCGGCGACGTGAGCGACGGCGATTTCGGACATGGCTCTGGTTCCGCGCCGGTACAGAGTTCCCAACCCTTGCAGAGCCGCCTGGGGACGCGAGATTTTCCGGTCGATTTTAGGTTTCCGCCGCCACATTTGGGAGACTAACCACGACGACGACGACGATCGAGAATCGCCGTTCGATTTCTCGGACAAGAACCTTCTGGAATTCTCGCTGCTCCGGCGAAACTCCGCCGTCGTCGGCGCCGCCGATCGGGTGGAAGGCTCAAAGGTGGAGAGGGTGAAGAGGAGGAGAGTGATGAAGACGAGGAGCGCGCAAATCGAGATGGTAGATTGGGCTTTGGAGAGGAGACGGCTCGAATTGGTCCTCCGAGTATCCTTACCAGAAGAACTCATCGAAGAAGAAGATGGAGAAGGGAAGAGCTTGGTGCTGTTTCCGTTCTCGACATTAATGGCGGCAGTGGAGTTATCTTCAGGGAAGAAGACGAGGAGAAGACCCATTCCCCAGCTTTCTTTGGAGTTCTTGGCTTTTGCTGTGAGCCCCATTAATGGCGGATTCTTTCGTTTTCTTTGGTCGGTCACTAGAACTAATAAGTCTCTTGTTTGTGCATGACAAGAGCCCCTCTCTCTCTCTCCTCTTTCTCTCTCTAAAAGTTTTTTAGATAATTAATTGTTTTTTTTTGTGCTTTTGGACGAAATTGTCCTTTGCTATTAAATGGGTTGTGAAAGGATTTTATACAGGGCCTAGTTGTGCAGGGGTGCAATGGGGAAAGTGTAAAGAAGTTTTTTTTTTTTTTTTTTAAATTGGCATTTCCTAATAATTGAAGCGTAGTGTGGTTTTGGATTATTGGCTGTTTTTGGTTTTTTGAGGTTTTGAGATCGATTCATAACTACCCTTTTCGTGGGTGAGTTAATGGGTGTGAGTTTTTCGGGCAACTTTTCTTAGGTCCGTTTGGTTGGTTATCTTTATTTAAATTAAACTGTATTTTTTTTATCATATTTTTTATCTTTTTTGAAAAAAATTTTTATTTTTTCTGAAAAAGTTAATAAAAATTACTATTCAAACTTAAAAATTTCAATTTAACTCAAACTGAACTTGTGCACCAAACAGCCCTAAATATCCTTGTTGCAAAAATTAATGTCGTTCGTGGGAAATTGAAAAAAAAAAAAAAAAACATTGCAAGTTATACTGTCATAGAATTAGGAACTACTTTTTAAATTTAAATTAATTTAAGTTTCTAACAGTCTCATTTATATATGTATAATTTAAAAAATTGTGAAAAAACATTAATTACCGTTTAAATATATACGAGAGAAAGAGGTAAAATCATTTTTATCTATAAAAAAAAAGAGGTAAATTCATTTTCTTGAAAATATTTATTGTAAATAGCATATTCTCAAATTTGAGATAAACAACATATTTATGGTAAATAATATAATCCAACAATCTTACTGATAATGCAAAATAAATAGTCATGTAATAGAAATTCCATCTTTTTTTTTTTTTTTTTTCCTGACAATGAACATTTCCTTTTAAAATTTATATCAACGCTATGAGTTTCTCATTGAACAATATCTAGAAACACTAACTATCATCCTTATTTTACTAATGAATTTGACATTAATTTATTGTCCTTTCATTAATACATACAATCTTTAATAGTCATGGACGTTGAGGTCAAATTTCGTTTCTCATCTCTTACCATGCATGTATGAGACGACTCACAAGCTGACAACCTCCAGCTTCCAAAAACAAGTCCCTAGTAGACATAGAATCGACTAACCAAATCAATATATCAGGAAAGTTGACCCCAAAGTAAAGGGGTGTTTGGTGAATGAGTTGAGTTGAAATTTTTAAGTTTGAATAGTAATTTTTGTTGATTTTTTCAGAAAAGACAAAAATATTTTCAGAAAAATACAAAAAAAATACAGTTTAACTTGAGTTAAACTCAAGTGCCAAACACCCCATAAGTATTAGGAAACCATATCCCAGCATATCAAGGGAGAATTATCACAATCAAAATAGATGAATCTCACTCAAAAAGACGGTATCCTAATCACATCTAATCAAGCTCGAACTAAAAAAGTCAATGAATACAGAATACAGCAACAAATATTCAGAGTTAAAGGCAAAACTAGTATCAAATTAGGAAAGGAAGGGCAATCCTAAGCTCCTAAAAGTAGAAGGTTATACCACAAGCTAAAGATTCATCCTCAATAGAGTACACTTGTTTTATTATGTTTTCTTTGTCTTCCTTTTTATTCTCTAAATTCCCGTTTTCTCTCTTCCCTTTCTTAATAAAGAGCATCATTGTAACACTCATTGATATATTATGGTAACTCCCAAATACCCTATAAAGGACGTACGTTACGTGGTCTAAAGAATTACATGTGAACATCTATAAATTTGTGTGTCTATATTTTTATTTACTTTTTCTGCTATTTACTTTATTGTAGTTACGCTCCATCCACTCGCTAATCGTTGACTACTTTTCAATTGTCCTATTTTGATCAGTAACCCTAACTTTGTTTGATTGTAGATTTCGACCTCTACAACGGATCTGGTAATGTTTTAATTGTTTATTAGTGAAAAAATAAATGACAAATTCACCTATCATAAATGTTAATCGGGATTGAAATTAGTGTACATATCATATGTATATATGTTAATTGTATATATGATTTTAATTTAATTAAACTCGACGATAAATATTTGAATATGCTGAAAAATTCTCTCTTTCAAACGGGAGTAAATAGTAATGATGACAGTATTAGAATTAAAATAACCTCTATTGTCTATATTATCTTTCATTTATTGAACGTCAAATAATAAAAAGTAGATCATGATAAATCTCTTAAAGGAATCAGGACATTTTGGTAGGCAGATTCAATGCTATTGACTCTGTTTAATGTTTTGATTTGATTTATGTTGGATTTATTCTCTTCCTCTTTTTAACTATGATGAAGATGCATTATTGAGGGGGGTTTTTTATTTTTTTCACAAAACCATCAAGTTTTATAAGATTTTAATTTTATGCACTTGTTTCTTTTAATTTGTGTAATTATGATGTTAATATAACTTGACTTTTAAAAAAATGAATTTAGAGAATGATTTTTCACTAAGTTGGGGAAAAAAAAAATTAGTAAGCAAGGATTTCTTTTACCATTTGTCTTCTCATTGAATAAAAGACTTTTCACCAAATTTAGAGAGAATATTATCCAATTAGTAGGGTGATTAATTTAACTTTGCTAATTTAGTGAAAAATCCTTTCATTTCCAAAAGAAATTCCTCAACCAACCAGGCTTTCTATTGAAATTTCCCAAATAGGACCGGGCAGTCTGGATATACTCACCAAAAGCAAAAAAATAGTTATGTGTTAACTTCTATTGATGTTGACGGACTCGTGAAAAATAATAATAAGAAAATACATACTTACTTAAAATAAATTTTTTTTAAAAAAGTTAATGTTATTAATTTGCATCATTAATTATGTTGCAAATAGTTAGTAACCCATCTAATGCAACTGTTGGAACTCATAAATAGTGCATTTAGCTAGCATTTCTATTCAAAAAGAAAAAAAAAAGAAAAAAAAAAAAGAGTGTGCATTTAGCACCATTATTGTTTTTCCCGTTTTTATACGAGTTATCAATCCAGAATAACCATTTTAATCTTATTTATATCGTTCCAAATTTATCCAACGTCAATAACTCTTTTTTTATTAATCTATTTTTATCCTATATCCTCCAAACTATTTTACTGTATTTTTGACTTTTAACCTAGCATTTCAACGGATCTGAAGATCCGTTCGATGGCACATCTAACATCTGATTTCCAGATTTTTTTTATCTTTTTTTCAACTTAAAACTACTTTTCACTATTTACATATACAAATATCTACAGTAAGCTCAAATTTTAAAAGCTCATAACTTTGTTATTTCAAGTCCAAATGAGATGATTAAAAAAAATTTGCAGAGAATTTCTAGAAGGAATGAAAACAAGATCCTAATTTTTTTTTTCCTAAGCACAATTTAAGTTTTTACATTTTTTCACCCTGCATAGTTTTTTTCCCAAAACGTACATTAATTTCCAAAACAAAATCTCATTTCCAATCCAAAACTATGTCTCCAAAACCACCCCAAATACACCCTTAGCATTTCTCTTGGCGACCTTACATCTATGTTCAAATGTTGGGTTAAGACTTAGCTAAGTAGAGCTAATATAAGTCCAACAAAACCTACTATACTTTTATGTTGGAGAATGCTTTGATAATGATAATGTGAGATTTGTTTGGAGGGAAAAAAAAATTATTTTGCTAAAAGAAAATGGGAAGGTTTCCCTATGTATTTGGCATGTTTTTATTGTATATCTCCATATCCAAATGTTAAATTGTACCTTTTCTCAGTTAACAGTTAATTTTAACCCCTTTTTTTTCCAAAAAAAAAAAAAACAGAGAGAGAGAGAGAGAGAGCCTATATATATGAACCTATAATCAAACACTAAGCAAGCGTTACAATTAAACAAAGAAAAAAACATAAGAATTGTATTTTGAAACTAAGCAATAAATGATAATTTCATCAATTATTATTTGGTTTTAGCTTTTTCTATAAAGTAAAGTGTAAATTTATTAATCCAAGGATCAAATTTAGTTATTCAGCTTTAGAAAGTATATAATTTTTTACATGAACTTGAAATACAAATAAATAATGGATATTAAGAACATCCAAAATATCTGATATATATTGACTCAAAAATTCAAATTGTAAGATATCCAAAAATGCCACCCCCCCCCCCCCCCCCCCAAAAAAAAATGGAAATTGGAGAGCTTAAGGGCATTAAAAAAAAAATTTAAGGGAGACCATCTATAGTTGTTCTCTCTAAATGAGACACTTAAGGGCTCCACATGCTAAGGATCGTTCGTATTGAGTTGATAATTGATAATTATTATAATCAAAAGACGAAACACGTCATCTCAATCTCATTTAGAGCAAAAAAGCATTGAACCAAGCATATGCTTTCACAATAAGGCTGGAACTTGAAATTTTCAAACAATAATTAAATATGAATTATCCAATTTGATTAAATGATACGATATAATCTAAGATTTAGAAACATGTACTATCAAATATGTGATTTGTTAACAGCAGAGAGAGACAACAGCAAGATGTGAAAGATCGGAGTGGGGATCGATATATTGAATGAAAGGGTGGTCGGCTCATGAAAAGGGTCCCAATTATTCTTGAATTATGCGATCAAGAGTTGGGTTGAGTTGTGAGAGATAAAGTTGTACTACTGTTTTGACGGTAGATCTACCAATGAAGCTTCCATGAAACTTACAAATACACGTGTTCATAAAAATACGCACACACATATATATATATATATGTATATAATAGTAATAATAATAAAAATCTAATTTGGTTGCATTGGAAAATGCAATTTTTCTTGACTAGCATTGAAAGCAGCTGAAATCTCAAGTCTGTTCTGTTGCTCAGCTCAGCAGCAAGCAACCCCACAAACAAAATATAAAGAAGGAGTATTTTACGTCGTGGCATTCCTATCACCAAATTAAAATCCGAGTTTATTCACCATTATGATTAAGAATTAACGCCCTGTTTTTTTTTTTTTTTTTTTTTTTTTTTTTTTTCACAGATTCACTTTAATATAAGATTACATCCTATTTCAGTCACTGTAATAATTCACTACGATAATCAAAAAGTTTACAAGAGAATCTCACACTCTAACACTCTATGTGTGTTTCTCTAACCTCTTGTAATAATAGAACCTAATTACGGCGTCCCTTTATATGTGAAATCCTAAAATTTTCCTTTAATAAAAGGCGTTTTTTCCTAAGGCATTAATTAGATTCTACAATTTAACTTATCGATAGTGCATGTTCTTGAATTTTAGATTTGGTTTATTTTTATCAAATGAAAAAGCAATACAGATTTGAGGTGTAAAAATAGAGTTTTATTAATTGGGTATTTTTTTCCTTACCTTATATATGAGAAATTAAATTAAAAAAAAAAAAAAAAACTCAATGCGGAACTGCGAGAAGAGCCAGCATTGTTTTTGTTTTTATTGTTGGAAAAACAAGGAGTGGATATGATTTATGGAGGACTTTGGTGGCTACCGACAGTATGGAATCCTGTTAGCTTTGTAAGTTTGCAAAAAAATTTCACCACCACTTATCATTGTCAAAAACAGATGACAATACTAAATTACGACTCACATGAAGTCACAATAACAACATTGTTCTCCTTTTTCTTACGGATAATAAAAACATGATAGAATAATGTTATATTTATCACTTCTATTTTTTCACTAATTACTGTTTGCACGTTAATTTTGAGATGTACACTATATGATACTGAGTTTCACAGTTTTACATGTTAATTTTTAATTTTTAACTGATCAAAAAAATAAACGACAACAATAATCAATATATTGACCCTGCATTTTTCGACATGAAATGGAATCTTGAGGATTCTGATGGTCATGGACGATTCAGAATGCAATAGCACTCACCACCAAAAAGTGATAATAACCAATGCTTTTCAGCACTAAGATTAAACACGTGCGTAGTATATTGTTTAAATGATACAAGAATTGAAAAAAAAAAAAATGAACTCTTTCACGAAACTCCAAAAAAACTTTGGACGAAACACTTTTTAATCAGGTTAAAAAATCATGACTAAACTCAAAAAAAAAAAAAAAAAAAAAAAGCCTAAGAAGCATATTCTCATTTTTGTTATTGAAGAATATAAACCACATGTTAGAAATCATGTTCAGGTTACGTAAAGCAAAGTCCAGTGCAGTATTCGACTACGGGATGGCATAGAGTGAAAACCTAATCCATCTTCCGAGTAGTATTAGATCAAATCATTTTCATTTTATCAGTACATCTCGAAATTTCTAAAATGACAAAGAACATAGGGCCAACATGATACCATTGACATCCCTTTTCTTATCGGGAAAAAAAAGGTCAATAATAGTCCGGGTTTCCCTACGAAGTAGCAAAGAAAGGAAACATCCAAATATTCCCTTGTGATCTTTTCCATTTTGATTTGGACTAGTCTTCCAACTCTTCTGAGTAAAATTCATAAGAATTTTTAATGAGGTGGCAGAAAATCACAATACGTACTTTCAATTTCATGCAACCCCCCCCCCCCCCTCCCCAAAAAAAAAAAAAAAAAATACACATTCTCTTTCTACTTTCTTGCATTCCTGAAAGTGCTCTTTGAAACAAGAAGCTAGTGAACAGACCTAATTAAGGAATAGTACCCTCACTAAATGGAGGGTTGGTGGTAGGCCATTTGCAGGGTCTACAACTTCCCCAACTTCATTTACTTCACTGAGAATTCAGAAAGCAAAAACCCTACTTGCCACTTGGCTTTTAAGTCTCTTGTCTCCCCCCAACTTTATTTTACCTGCCAATTGTGCATATATATATATATATATATGGCTATTGGGTATCCCAGTAACTTCAATGCACTAAACAAGAACCCAAATATATATATATATATATATATCTAAATAATATAAATTTAAAAATTGTTGTAATAATATTATACAAAAATTTGATATTATATCAATATGATATAAAATAAAACTAAAATTTATGACATATTGATTAAAAATGAGGAATTTGTGTCATATTGCAGAGTGCATGTATGTGGCTATTGGGTATTACTCAACAACTTCAATGATTCTAGATCGCAAAGAACACATGAAACCAAAAAAATAAGAATGTAAATAGTTATAAGGGTAATTTGTCTGTTTACTCCCCACAGAGTGCATGTATGTGGCTATTGGGTGTTACTCAACAACTTCCATGACTCTAGAGAGCAAAGAACATATGAAACCAAAAAAATAAGAACGTAAGTAGTTTTAAGGGTAATTTGTTTATTTTGTCCTTGAATTATGAGTATTCTGTTATTTTGGTCGTTGAATTTTTAATTTTTTGCTATTTTAGTCCCTTACATTAAAATTTATGGATGATTTCTAAAATTTACATAAATAATCATATAACTATTGCATAATAACTAAAAGCTTAAAAAAAATTATTACACTAAATTCAAAAGGTTTTTTTTTTTTTTTAAGGTTTTAATAAGAATAAGTAAGAAATTTTTTTTACTTAATACAAATTTTTTTTGGGGTAAGATTTCATGTTAACATGGAGTTAAACATGATTAAATACAATAAACTAGAAAAAAAATTTCATCAAATTTTGATGCGGGGGACCAAAACTGTCAATAATTAAAAATTAGGACTAAATTGACCAAATAAAACATTCATTGACCAAAGTGACATAATACTCATAGTTCGGAGACTAAACAGACAAATTACCCTAATTTGTAAAATGTTAATAAGAAGACTGTGGCAAGAGATATCTATGGGAATTGCCTTTTTTTTTTTAGAAGTTAGGATGAAATGATTCCAACTATTTATCTTTTGGTGGAGTAAGATTAGAACTTTTCTTTTCTTCCTTTTTTTTTTTTTTTTTTTTTTTTTTTGTGAAGTTGGGACACATATTAGCATTTAACTTTTTTAAACGTCTTATTATCTTAATTATCAACCAAATTCATAACATTTTATGCGTTTGACTAAACTAGTAAATTGATGACTAGAATAAAGAGTTTTTATAAGATTCTTCCACGTCTAAAGGTGACAAGTCACTTGCAAATGTAGCTGGCATAAAACGCTATAAGAGGATTTATTATTATTATTAGTATTATTATTATTTTGTGTTTCTTCTTGATCATCAAATCACATCAAAATATAGCAAATTAATTTATCGAAATTTGATGAAGATTTAACAATACATAATACTCGATAATAATAACATTTATTATTATTGTATTATTTCAATGAACTCTTCTTATTTTAATGGATTATCTACCACCAATAATAGTAGCTGAAAAACCCCACTGGATCTGAAGCAATGCCATTAATGTGCATTAGAGCTAGCTGTGTGTGATCAGATATATCGTTCAGCTGAATTTACTACCCTTTTTTTTTAAATAATTTTTTTCATGCCTAAATAAGTGTCAAGTGTCTCATATCTTCTTGTTCCTCGAAACTGTGCCTTCTTTAATTGAAAATTTGCTACCCAAGAGAGTATAGCACTGTCACATCTCAGTCGTATGTATCTGTAGTTTTATGTGGGTTCGTTTGGTCTATATATAATTTATGGATGTGTGTAATGGAAGAATAAATATACATTAAAATATAAAAATATATAATAAAGATGCAACTATATGTCAACAGTTTTTTTTTTTTTAAATAAAAATTGTTGATCTTGTTTCGCTTTCATATTTATCGTTTATAAATTAAGAAATTCTTGGATCCACTAATTAATTGAAAAGGTTATAACTGAATTTTATTGGAAAAATGTCACACAACTGCGAACCGATGTTGCACAATTCATTAATTAACTGTTTTGGGGAGGTTTTTGAGGTGCAGTTTTGTATTGGAAATGAAATTTAGTTTTGGAAATGCAAGTTTAGTTTAAAAAAAAAAAATTTTAGAATGAAACAGTGTAAAATAAAAAAACTATGTTAATATATATATATATATATATATATATATGGATCTTGGTTAGATCCTCTTGAACTTCTATGTAAATTTATTATTAAAAAAAATCTTATTTGGACTTAAAAAAATAAAGTTATGTATGTTTAATATAGACATTTAAATATATAAATAGTAAAAAGTAAATCTGAGTTGAGTGAAAAAGACAAAAAAAAGTTTTGAAAATTAGATGCTCAATTATGCTCTCAAACGGACCCTAATTGTATAAAATTTCTGATTATTGAATTGGTGGACATTTTAAGAGGAGAATGAAGAAAATGTATTGTACCACCACATCATTGGAATTATGACACGACAGTTGTGAAGAATGAAACTACCCTATGGCTATGTGGTGATTTTGACCTCATGATTTTAATTGTCCAACCGACCAATGGTCTTAGGAGAGTATAAATTTCGTTGACATTTGGGAATTATTTAATTCAAAAGAATATATTGGAATATATTGAACATTGGAGAGTAAAAAATTTGTTGTGTATACCGCTAATCCAGATTATTCTTTAATCTTTATCGCATTCTGCGGATTACGAAGTAATCTCACTATTTTGATTACAAATCAAGTAACGTTTCCCCCTCTAAGCATCCACATTAATTAATTTGAGACCATGTTCACAATTAATTAATTTTACTTTGATTGACAACTTTCATAAGGATTTTCAATCCTATTTATATTTGGGTGAATTGGGTTGTTCTAGCTCATTGCCAGCTGTTATTTTATTTTTTTTTAATCTTGTTTTATAAAGGAGTTGAAAGAAAAAGTCCATTTTTATGTCACAAACATGGCCAAAAGTGCAAGTCATTTCCAATTGAGTGGCATGTAGACATGTGGTCAAATAGGTCAATTTAAGATCTGGAATATACAAATCACCCGAAGATTAATTTTTATTTTCTTATTTTCTAGACATAAAAAAATCCCATTTGTTGTAAAACTTTGATTGCCAAATATTTAGCGGGGTTTGTCTCAGAGTAAAACAAATTTTTTTTTTTATTATGCTTTATGTTTATGTTTCATGTTTTTTTTTTTTTTAATGATCTGATTTGCCATCATTGTGCTAGGATTTTGCATTGAATTTTAGCTTATTATGGCCTTTGACTTTTGGCATGAAGCCAAATAATGGTCGCCAGATACATTCTTCAAAGCTTTTTTTTTTTTTTTTTTTTTTTAAGGGCCCGTTTGGTTTATCAATTTAGTTTAAATTAAACTGTACTTTTTTTATCATGTTTTTTGTCTTTTCCCCAAAAGTTTTTTATCTTTTCTGAAAAAGTCAACAAAAATTACTATTCAAACTTAAAAATTTCAACTCAACTCAAACTGAACTTGTGCACCAAACAGGCCCTAAGTCATTTTCTTTCTCTTTCTTTCTTCTGCCTTAAAATCAAACTATAGGTTTTAGTTCTTTTTGGGTCCATTATCTCACCACAAAGACAATCGTGGAATGACAAACACATGGCTTATGCCATTTATCAAGCTTTTCGTTGGTCTCTTTGGCTCTCCAAATGCTTTTGTCTTTGCTCAAATATTCACTGGTCTTTATTTCAAGTCCAAAATGAACAGGAATTTTGTCTAATGAATTTTGATTTCTGAGAATAGAGAACTAATAATTGTTTTTAGGTTGGCAGATCAGTACAAACATGAAAGAAAGCAGACTAAATTCAAGAGGGCTAAAGTTATTCCTGTTACACTTCTTGGTGTGTGTGAATCATAGATACGGATCATTCTAATCTCATATTTCCTTCTCTGGTGCTAGTGCAAGGTCGGGGCTCAAGGACGTCGTTGGGATCATTGTTGTGTTCAGGACTAGAGTAAGAGGCCGGGGCTAGTGTTGAGGGGCAAGGTCGGTGTAGGAACCGAGATCAGGGAAGAGGTTGAGGTGGGCATTGATGCCATAGTTAGGGACGAGATCAGGCTTGTGTCGGGTTTGTATTGAGGTTAGAGTTGGAATTATGGCCGAGGTCAGGATAGATGACTGAATTTCATCATTTTAAAAGTTCAACTAACTAAAATAAATATGATTATAAATAGACATAGTATAATAAAATATAATATCTTATTAGAAGAATGGTAAAAGGAACCGGTGATGTTAGGTACCATCCACTAATAGAAGATAGGTCCTAAAACTTTTTTTATAAGTGGTGATGTTTAGTATCGATAGTGACTCAAATATTATTCAAACTCAAATGATGTATTGCACAAAAAATTTACAACTAAGTGTGCCCCTAATTTGCCCATTGAACATAAATTGAAATAAGACAATGGCCAAAAATGTTAATTTTTCTCATCAAAGAGTGAGTGGGAAGTGTTTGAGCCACATTGGTAACCAACTGGTGTTACCAAAGGGTAACCCACCGGCAAACTAGTTGGTAATTAACTGGTAACTCATTAGTGGAGGTAGTAATTATAAATAATAATTTAAAATAATGAATTAATATTTATAATGTCGTATTATATTATGATATGTTTTGAAAGTTTTTCTTCTTTCTTTCTCTTGTGTGTGGCAAAAATCAATCCAAATTCCAAGGTATGATTTCGTGGCAATTCTCCAAAGTGTCCACTTTCCATCAAGTCTCCAAAAACGGGCCGAGCCCAATTCTTCAAACAATTCCAGCCCATAAACCTTAGCCCGCCAAAATCTCACTTCTTCCTTCCAAAACCCCCGACTCCAAAACCCCTTTCCCTTCTTCCTTCCTTTCCCAGTTCCCAGCTCTCTCTCAAAAGAAACAAACCTCCATAACCAGACGGACAAAAACTTCCATGGAAGACGATAAACCGGAACCCGACCGCGTTGATTCCTTTACCGCCGGCTCCGACATCTGCCAGCAGCTCATGGACCGCTACTCCAAGTCGGCTGCGCCGCAGCACCGCCACCTCCTCGCCACCGCCGCCGCCATGCGCTCCCTCCTCGCCGCCGAGTCCCTCCCCCTCACTCCTTCGTCCTACTTCGCCGCCGCCATCGCCGCCGTCGACGACGCCGCGTCCTCTTCCCAGCCCCTGGACCCCACCGCCGTCAATGCACTCCTCGCCTTCCTCGCGATCGTCCTCCCGCTGGCGCCGCCGCGGGGCATCGACGCCGCGAAGGCGAGCCAGGCCGTGGAGGTACTGGCGAGGCTTCTGGAGAGGGAGAGGGAGAAGGAGAAGGAGAAGGAGAAGGAAGGGCTCGCCGTGGCGACGGTGAGGGCCGGGGTTAAGTGCTTGGGGGTTTTGGTTGGGTTCTGCGATTTGGAGGATTGGGATTCGATGAAATTAGGGTTCGAGAAGCTCATGAAGTTCTCCGTTGATCGGCGTCCTAAGGTAAATTGAGTTTACTTAGCTGTTCTGTTGCTACATTGATTGAATGAAGGCTTTGGCTTTCTGTATTTGTTCTGTTTCCTCCATGGTAATTTGCTAGGGCATTGGATATAGATGGATGTACTGCGTATAGTTGTAGCTATAGGTGTAAATTTGTTGGCATGAAATGAAAGTCACTTGGTACACGGACATTCAGGGCCATTGCTGAAATGCTTTTAGCTTACATTGCAGTATGTAGGGTAGTGTTTCCTTGTATCTTGTAAAATGCTAAATATCAATAAATATGTGTTTCCTTGAATCATAAGGATGTTTTGTAGTGGTGTATTCTAAATTAATTGGTGTTGGGAAACTTGGATGTCGAATTTTTAGTTTTAGCAAATGAGACTTAAATTCGAAAATCTGTTGTTATTGTGGTTCAATAGTAGTTTCCGAAATTAATGGATGAAATATCCTACGATTTTTGTGTAGGATGGACCCGAAACTTTTCTTTGGTTGGCAAGTTGGACCTTGACTTTGTTTTTATTTTTATTTTTGACACTTGGGAACTTGATTTCCATCCATTGTGTGACGTCCGTTATTGTTTGGACGCGTTGTGAAGAATTGTCAAATTTAGGGTCCTAAATGCTAAAATTGAAAGATTGGTGTCTAATTTGTAAATGAAGAAAAGCTCAAGGGTAGATTGGTAGCATAAATTACCCTGATTTAAATTGTATTGTACTTATTGTCAAAATGAATAGATTAGTTGCAACTCGCAAGGTTGATAGTCAACATGTGAGTAGTTAATAATTCGTAGTGACGATACTAATGGTGAATATGGTGATACATAGCATTACTCTAATATGCTGGGAACAAAGTTTTACAAATGGGGACAGTTGGTTGAAGTTCGAAACCGAGATGTTAATTGCGGTAGTTTAAATTTGATGTAGCTATGGGGTGATCTTGATAAGTGATTATTCATAAATCATATGTTTACCTATGTATGTTATTTTCGTTCACGTAAATTATTGTTTCTTAATTTTTCAAGAGAGGGATTTGTTATTATTATTTTTAATTAACAAAACTAGGATCTTTACTAAAAATATATCTTCAAAAAGGATTCTTGCACAAATTCCTAATTACTTCGATTGTTTTTACAGGTAAGGAGATGTTCTCAAGAATGTCTTGAGAAGGTTTTTAAGTTAATCAATTGCTCCGCTGTTATTAAGGAGGCAAGCAAGCTGGTGATGTCAATGATTAAAACTTACATGCCTTTGGCAGTTGAACTCAGTAGTTTGGGGGCTTCTGATGGATCAAAAGAAGATATGTTGTTAGAACCTAAAAATGTGGAGGTCCTCCACATGCTAAATATGCTGAAGCTTATTGTTCCTTTTCTCTCCATGAAAACAAGGTCAAAAGTTCTTTCGGAGGTAGATAAGATTATGAAAAGTCAGTTCTCAGCACTTACGCGGCACATTCTCAAAACTATTGAAATATGTTATGAAACCTCAAGTGTTGATGCTATTGCACCAATGACAGAGAAGATTGTGGCCTCACTTTCTTCATATGTCTCTTTGGGAGATGAAAACCCCTCGGATACTGTCATATCTGCAACAACGTTGTTAAAACACTCTCTTCATATACTTCGTGCTGGAGAATCAAACTCATATAATAAGAATCTTCCCCTAGTTTTTGATTCGGTTGCAGGTATTTTCTTGCTTTGTTTTGTTCAGTAAGATTACACAAGACAACCGAATGCACATATTGATGTTAAACTAGCCTTGTGGCTTTTGTTGTGTTGATGATCATGAAATATTTATGCAAACATCAGTACTGTCCAGAAGCTCTCTAATCCATGTTATCCCTGCTGATCTAGGTCTTCTGACTTTTGAGGCTTCAGTTGCATCACATGCTGCAACTATTTTGAAAGAGCTAATAAGTCATCACGTGGACCAAAGAAATCTATTGATTGATGATAATCAACCATTTGAAGTTGAAGGACAGGAGAATGCTCGAGCAAGTGCGGTAAAATCCGCATGTGCTATCTTGGAGAATTCTCTGATGACTTCTGATGGAAAACCCAATGAGTATATTTTGGCGGTTATATCTGCTTTGTTCCTTAAACTAGGTAATTATACATGATTGATTCACATGCTTATGGTGCAATCATATTTATTATTCTTCTACTCTCTATCTCTCTTTCTCAAGGTAGGAAAGGGGGGTGTCTAATCTGCGCTTTGATAACTTAAGTTAATCGTATCAGTGACTTATTTGGCACTTGTAAAATGTTAAGAAGGTGCTTGATATTGATTGGGTTTTGTTATTCAAAATTTCATATTATTTGCCTAATTGCTTGGTAAACGGTGAACTGTGAACTGATCTCTACATATATTTTATTTTTGTTTTATTTTTTGTAGGAGGGATCTCTTATTACTACATGAAAAATAGTCTGCTCAAACTTGCCGACTTGATGACACTTGGCAGTGAGGCTAAATCTAAGACTTACCATGTAAGAAAGACTAAAATCTTCTTGCTTTATCATGATTTTAAATTGTAAAATTGGGAAAATTATCGATGTTCCATCTGTCATCAGACTCAGCTTGAGAATTGTATTGGATCTGCTGTAATTGCTATGGGACCAGAGAAGATACTATCAGATGTGCCTATAACCCTTGATGCTGGTGGCTTCACCTGTACAAATATTTGGTTGGTTCCCATCTTGAAGAGCTATGTAGTTGGAGCATCATTGGGGTATTACATGGAACGTATCATGCCTCTTGCAAAATCCTTTCAAAAAGCAAGTCGTAAAGGTATTTTCTCAATCTTTATATTGGACATATTGTCATTCGTTTAGATGTGGGCGCCTAGGGACTTTTTTGTTTTTTTTTTGGTCCATACAGTGAATTGGATTGTTTTTAAAAAAAAAAAAAAAAAAAATCACAATCTGTTGGAATTCACGTTTGTGTTTTTGCTCTCCTTTTGCCTATTCTCTTCTTCCAGCTAAAAGGACAACAAATGGTCAAAATCTACAGGATCATGCTCATGCACTATGGGGATTGCTCCCTGCTTTTTGCCGGTATCCAACAGATCTGTACCAAAATATCGGATCTCTTGTTGAGGTTTTGGTTAAGTTTCTTAAAGAGGACCCATCTATGCATGAAAATGTGTCTATTTCCTTACAGGTGATAACTATTTCTCTGTTTAGAATTTGATTTCTTTGTTCTTTTTAATTTATGGTTTGTGCATTTTTTGTTACGTTTATATTATACATTACTTTTACTTCATCTATTATGTTCTCTATTTCTCTCTTTCTGCAGGTTCTTGTAAATCAGAACAAAGGAGCACTTAACCAAAAAACTGATGCTGGTGAGTCAAATTCGTTTGAAGTGAAAGAATCCGTAATAGAGTTCACCAATCGACCAACTTATTCAAAGAAAATTGCAACCAAAAACATTAAGGCTCTAGCATCATATTCCACTGCATTGCTTCAGGCTCTGGCAGACTTATTTATTGATTCAGCCCCCATGAAGCGCTCATTTCTAAAGGTTTTCCTCTTATTCTTCAAATCTCCTATATTGTATTCTGGATCACCCATATCATGATACAAGTGAGATAAATACGAGCTGGCTACAGTGGCCACCACCATTTGTAACATTCACAAAATTCATGACATAGGTTTTCACCCAACCCGTATTTAACAATATGAAATATCAATTGATATGTTTTTCTTCTCTTGGTTGCAGGATGCCATTGGATGCTTGGCTTCTATTTCTGATTCTTCCGTAACCAAACAGATTCTTGTGTCATTTCTTGAGCGTTTTCAGTTCATTGATGATAGTGGTGAATTTGGAACGGAGAATGAAAAGGCATTGACTGATAAAGAAGAAGGGAATCCAAGTACTTTGAAGAGAGATGGTGAAAGGTAACCAGAGATTTTTGTTCAATATGTTATAAAGTGACATGTGTTAGAAAAGAAACTTCTCTCGGTTTGTTTAGTTTTCCCCCCTTTTATGTTGGTTTTCAATAAAAAATTTGTGAGTTAGTGTGGTTTGCTGCAGTTAGTATGGATCCGTTAATCATTATAGGAAAAGTATATGCATGCTTTGACCAACTTCTGATAGAAGACTCTTTTTTTTTAAACCCAGAATTAATTAAAATCTTTCTTCTGCGTTTACTTTAGTTGTCTGGATATAATTGTCTTGGTAATTTTCTCTGCAAACATCCGCGCATGATAAGGAACTTTTTTAGAAAGGCTACCCTAAGCTGGCATTTTTCTTTAATCGTGTCAATGAATTCTAAACAGTAAGGCGGCTTTTCTAAGGTGCCTTGTCATGACGATTTAATGGGTATTCTTTGTAAGATTGTGTTACGGAATTAGAACTTAATAAGAAACATTGTTTTGTCCTAGCGAATCCCAAAGCAACTTTCTCCTCTAATGTCAGCATCACTTTTGAAGCTCTCAATAAGCTTTTAATTGTCGTACTTGAAGTTCACAGATGGTTGGGTGTCTATAAGAGTAGCAAGCCGTCTAAAAGATTAAATGATAACTCATTTCCTTGTGAAAATTTTTTTGATGGTGAGTTCGTGAATTATTTCTTAATTATATTACTTCTGCAGATGTGCTATGATGGAGCTCGCGTCTTCTCTTGTCAGAGGGGCCAAAGAGGACCTACTTGATCTTATCTATAACTTTATCAAGTACAGTTTTCAGGTATATTGTTGCATTTAAGTACCTGCATGGAGTGATCCATTTTATGTGGTTCATGCTTATTGTTACTAAAATTATGCATGTATAATTGGTCTTTAGGTTACTGATGGAATTGGTGATTGGCAAACGTATCATACTTTAAGCAGAATTCTGCAGGTCCGTACATGTTTCTTCTTCTTCATTTAGATTTTTGTCGTATTTTTCTAATGGAATGGTGCAGGATTATGCTTCGCTCTTTCTTCCCTAGTTGTTGATCTTATTGCTTTCTTATTAGGCTGCTGCTGCTTGTGTAATTTTTGTTCTATTTTTGCAATGAAATGGTGCAGGAACATGCTTGGTTTTGTTCTTCCCGTTTCGTTGAGCTGATTGATCTCTTATTAGGCTTTAAACCTCCTACTGACATTACTACTCTAAGGAGTCGCTTAGCTTGTTTCCATCCTCTAATGGTTCACCTACTGAAGGTCAGACCTCCTCTTCTGTTTTGCTTAATTCAAACCTACTCTTTTTTTACTACTAATGAAATATATTTTGGAAATAGGGTCCTGTGCAATTCTTTTCGCAGTTGTAGAGTTGCTTCTTTTTTTGTTGTTGTTTTTTTTTTTTTTTTTTTTTTTTTTTTTTTTGTACTTGGCAATTTTGGATAAAAAGACATTTAGCCTATTCTTCGTGCACCTAACTAAACTTCCGTAAAGAGATTTTATTATTGAAAATTTTGTTCTACTTTGTTGATGCATTACTTAATTTCCTGCAAAGATATTTTCCATATTTTCATGAAGCTGCAACCTGATATCAAGATTTGGACTGTGATTTTTTTTTTTTTTTAATAATATTTATCTTAACCGGTTCCTGCAGATAGATTCGGAGGCAGAAAATGCAAAGGCTTTTCTAATTGTCAATGAGATTATAGTCACCTTAAAGGATGTAAGAGCCACTTTTAAGAACTTTGTTGTTGTATTTTTGGCTGACAGTTGATCTATTTTTTTGTTGCTCTATCTTTGTTTCCCTGATGCTATTTTGGGTGGTTCTTATTACTGATCAAGAGTTGTTTATATATATATATATATATATGTATATGTATTCTATCATTTTATTCTATTAATCAGTCTTACAAGCCTTTTGAATGTGTTTCTTAACATCCAGGCCAAGGAAGAAGAAGCAAGGAAAGCAGCTTATGATGTACTACTTGAGATAAGTTCTAGTTTGAGAGACCCGTCGTCTTTTAGTTCTGAATCATCTGATGCACCTTACCAGAAACTAATTACCATGGTTAGTTCACCTTGCCAAATGGAAGCGTTGGCATTACTGTACAGATATCATAATTGTCATAATTTGTAGATTGCTTGTAGAAAAGGGGTTATAAAGTACAGGTTGGCGTACCTAGATAATTCCTGTCTTATTGATGGGCTTGTTGAACCTCCTTGGTGGCCCAGTTGCCTTCAGGATACTAGTGGGCTCCGACAAATTTGGGGTTGTCTGTGTAAAACCAACCTCTACCCTTATAATTCTTTTTGTCCAGCTGGGAAAAAGAAGTTACTCTGCCTATCCTTATCTTATGGGCTCGGGTCTGATGGTTCTTGTTGGGCTCTGGTTATGTCACCTGATTCTTTGCCTTTTCAATATTTACTTATTTTTTTTAATGATTCAGATCATGGGCTATCTTTCTGGTGCATCTCCTCGCATTAAGAGTGGAGCAGTGTCTGTGCTATCAGCGCTGATATACAGGGATGCGAGTATTTGTGTTTCAATGCCCGACCTGATTCCCTCTCTTCTACCTTTGCTGCAAGGCAAATCTCTTGAAGTAATAAAAGTTAGTATCTCTAAATCAAACAAAGACGGCTGTTTCTCTGATGATGTTTTTACTAATCTAAGCTTGTTTTGCATTTTTAACAGGCTGCTTTGGGCTTTTTCAAAGTTTTAGCATCTTGCTTGCAAACAAGGGACTTGCAGAATCTTCTTTCTAGTGTTATCAAAGGAATTCTACCATGGTCAGCTGTTTCAAGAAACCATTTCAGATCAAAGGCATGCAAATTTCTTTCCCATGGACATTTTTTGGGGCGTGTTTGGGTTGAGTGGGCTGGGGTTGGAGGGAGGGAAGGAACACAACACGTACTGTTTAATTTTTCTCATCTGTTTAACAGAATAGTTGTTCACTGTCTACAGGTTACTGTGATATTGGAGATTATGATACGAAAATGTGGTTTTTCTGCCGTTGAGTCAGTTACCCCAGACAGATATAGGAGTTTTGTCAAGTCTGTTGTGGAGGTAGCTTTCCCTTTCCTTTGTTACTGACTGATAAGCAAAAGTTTTTCCGAATTTTTGGATCTTCTAATTAGGCTACTTGCAGAACCGACATAACAAGACCAATTCCAAGGATGCTGCTGATGGTGACACAAAAACGAAGCAGGATGAAAACTCTACCTCCAGGTTTGATTTCATTCTAGTTTATGAATTGATATCCCATGTCTTGTATGTTTTTACCTGGCTCTCAATCTTAAAATTTTTTTTTTCAGGCATGGGAAAAGAAAACACACGGAATTAGAAACGGCACCTGAGAAAACTGGATTAGTGGAAAATAAAAGAAGGGAGAAAAAACACTTCGGCAACCGCACTGACACAAAAGAGTCCTATACCTCAACTGGTACAAGTAAAGGAAGGAAGAATTTTGGGGCTAGGAAATTTAGAAAGGAAAAATTAGCAAAGGGTGAACCAGAAAGTAGTAGAAAACTGAATAAAAAAAATTTGGATAAAGGACCTCGAGGTGGTCAAAAGAGGAAGATGAACATGAGCAAGAAAGACGGGGCTGTTCGAAAACCGGCCAGTGCATCTGCATTAGGTAAACGTAGGAAGCTTGGGAAGACATAGGAGACTACTAAAGTATAGACATATCAGTTATGACGAAATGTTTGCTTCTGCCACAAGATAGTTGTTTGGCATGCTACAGTGGCTCTGCTTTAAGAGTGGCTTAAAAGGAAGTAAAATATTCAAATTTCTGCCCAAGAATCCTTGATTTTGCAGAATATAGAGATGAAAAAGCGATGTGAATTTTGGTGTCTATAAGATGACAGAAATCGAACATCGCATTGAGGATTGACTTGGTCTTCTTCCTCTTCTCTTGGAGGCAGTTATCAGAGTTGAGGGCTCTATTGATCGAGCTTAACATTGCGGCTAGAATTCGGCTAAAACTCCGAATGCAAATTTTGGTCTCTTTTAGGCTTTTGCATGCTTTCATCCAGTGTTGTTTTTGTGTTGTAATATTATTTATGTGGCACCGCTCTCCCTTTGTAAAAGTAAAATGCTCAAGAGCATACAATTCAAATGGGAGTCATCTGTATTTCCAACTTCAAACGAATTTGGTAATGCGTGCCATGTTGAAAATTTCTTTCTTAAGAGTGTTCTCGTCGTTTCTAGCCTTAGTTCTCGATTCCCACACACCCCCCACCCCCCCTCTTTTTTTTCCTGTCGTTTTTTCTATTGGTGCTGACCCTTGTTATATTTTGCATCAATGAGGTCATTCCTACTTCATACTAAACTTGAAATACTCACTTTACATTCTAAGGGCCCGATTGGACCTCCGGTTCAAATTTAAATTTTTCAATTCAATTTTTATCTTTGTCCCTAAAATTTTTTTGTCTTTTCTGAAAAAGTCAACCAAAATTATTATTGAAACTTAAAAATCTTAATTCAAACTTGTGAACCAAACGGGTCTTAAATTTTTAAATTTATCTTATTAAATTTTTTTTTTTGGATTTATTGAAAAAAAAAAAAAAAAGTAGGGTCCAAACAATCGTACTTTAACATATTTTTTGTATCTATAAAAATTTTCTATTTTTAATAACAAATTCCAATAATAATAAAAGGTGTTAAATGAGGTTTTGTAGAGCACACGAGTTGTGCGTGTGGAATATATAATCAAAGCAAAAAAAAAAAAAAAAAAAAAAAAAAAAAATAGTCATTTGACAATTTATCACTTGTCACATAAAGGGTGACAGGTGTCATGACAACCTATGCAGCCTATGATAGCTTAAGAGCAATGATCAAAAAAACAATTCACATGAGCTATTGAGCAACAAACCCAGAAAAAGTATAAAAAAAATTATGTATATATATTATCACAAAAGGATAAAAATAAGTTAACTGAATTTTTGAATAGTATTTTTAGGGCTCTCCTTTTAAATATAGTTATAGAGATAAGAATTTTAAAGTTTAAAAATAAAATAAAATAAAAAACCCTACTATTAATCTATATATTAATCCATAGATTCAACTTGAAATGTTATTTAGGAAAAAAAAAAAAAAATCTCATTTGAGTTTTTAAGTTTGGAGCTGTGTTAATAATGAAACTGAATTTATTTTTAATAAAGACAAAAAAAATTAGAGTTGAGTGGATGAGTCAAACACTCACTTAGTGTAATTATTTTATAAAATTTCATGTTATCATGAAATTAATATATGATTATCTACTTTAAGTTTTAAAATCTTTCATTAATTTTAGGGATTTATTAACTAAATAACCTTTTTTAATAAGTTTTTTAACAAATGACCGAAGTTTTTAAAAATTAGTTAAAAATCTCATTTTTTTTTTCTAAAATGGTCAATCAATTTCTTAAATGATCAATTAGATATTGATCAAATATGAAAATATGACAAACAATAATTTGTTAGATAAAAAATGTTAGATCATCTATTAGATTAGGTGACTAGGAAAAGCCACCTAACCTAATTTTTTTTAATTTTAATGTCAAAGACTAAACCGTCAAAACTTAAAAATTGAGAGACAAAAGTCTTTTTTTTTTTTTTTTACTAAATTATATTTGTCCTAAAAATAACTAAAAAAACAAACAAGGAAAAAAATGAAGTTATAAAAAAAGGCAAATTGCTCGGTCCCTAATTTTTATCCTTGTATAATTTTAATATGTACTTTTTTCATAGTTAAAATGTCTATAAATTTTTAAAATGTTGTTATAATAGTAATTTAAATTAAATTTTGGACAGAATTTGTTAGTAAATTTGAACTGAATACACCCAAAAATTAATGGAAAATATGATTGTAGCAATATTTTTAATAGTTTATGATCATTCTAACTAAAAAAAAAAGAATATAGAATGTCCCTAAACTATTAAATTGTTGTTACAATAGTTATTTTATTAATTTTTAAACGGATTCCATCACTAATTTAGTTAAAAAGTGACGTTAACTAATGATTCTGTCTAAAAATTAATATAAATGATTATTATAGTAATATTTTAATAATTTAAGGGGTATTATTTCAGTTAAAAAAAATTAAGGATCAAAATTAAATAAAATAAAAAATTCAAAAAACAACATCACAATTTACACTTAGTGGTGAGTTTAGTTGTCCGTTCGAATTAAAATTTTAAGTTAGAGTTATTGATTTTTTAAAATCTAGTCATAATTTTTATTAATTTAAAAAAAAATAAAAAGTGAGAGAAAAAATTTAAATTGTAGTTGAGCAAATGGAGCTTGATAGAGAAAAGCGGTCAGACAAAACCCCACCCTTTAAAAAAGGGTTTATCCACTTCCCGCACCATCTCCAACCGTCGAAAAACCTCTCTCTCTCTCTGTCTCTCTCTCTCTCCTTGAAATGGTGACAGTGTTGCAGCCGGCGTCGCTGCTCAAGCTTAGCCACCGGGCGGAGCCACTCCTGACCGGTAACTCAGTCCTTTGCAGCAGCCAGAAGAGCACCACCACCGCCAAGTCCCGAACGGACTCGGCCTTCGAGGAGAAGAAGCACGTTTCCGTCGACTACGACCGTGGCACGCACGAGGCCTCCACTCGCCTCGCCGGCCTCCGGAAGGCCGACATCCCCAGACGACACCGTTTGCAGGTCCAATCCGACCGCTTCCAGAAGGACTGGGCCGTCTCCGAGGTCGCCGACCGGCTTTCCGAGCTCCGGCGATGGGACGACGTCGAGGGATTGCTCAATTGCTGGGTCGGACGATTCTCCAGAAAGAATTTCCCTCTTCTGATCAAGGTAATTTGGTGGAATGATATATATATATATATATATATATATATTATAGGTAATTTTGCACTTATTCATCGTGAACTTATTGTCATATACAAGTTGAGCTCCAAATATTGAAAAATTAATTTTTTTTGTACTTTAAATTTAACAATTTTCATCAGTAAATGAATAGAAAGTACTAATGAGGATCCTAAATATCAAAATTAAAAAGTATCGAGTATAATTTTCAAACCAGCGTAATATTTGGTTTTATTTATGTAAAAATAGTGAGTTGTTTATGTGTGTTAATGGAAATCCGTTAGCTACTGGACAATAAGTGAAAAAGTTTCAAGTTTAGGGTCTCATTTGCTGAAATTAGAAGTTTAAGTCAAGATTCCAAATGCTGATAAATCCGGGATGCCCAATGCGAAAAGCCCTTTATTTTGGGGTGTTTGGATGTGAGTGGAAAATATTAGAACTTTTGTTGTGTGGATGGTGCAGGAGATGGCGAGGAGAGGTTCGCTAGAGCATTGCGCTCGAGTTTTCAGCTGGATGAAGAATCAGAAGAACTATTGTGCTCGGACGGATATATACAACATGATGATCAGGTTGTACGCGAGGCATAATCAGACCGATCAAGCTCGCGGTTTGTTCTTCGAGATGCAAGAATGGAGGTTTGCTTGATTCATTTTGCTCCCCCTTTTAGCTATTCATTTGTTTGCTTGGTGTGCATTGGAGCTTTGAACATGCTAATGCCATATTAGAATAAGTGTTATTTAGTATTTGTTTGCTTGCTTGGTGGTCAAAACTAGTAGTTGAACGAGAAAATGCATAGATTAGATATTATATTGAAACTGTAAGGTATAATATTAGAACATCCAAAATGCACGGGATAATTTTTGATACACTTAAAATGCAGAATATAAAGAATAAATAATCCTTGGAACGATTCTGGAAATTGAACAGGAAAAAAAAAAAAAAAGGGTTCTTTCTCTCCATTGGGTTGTCTTCTATTTGTTTTCCTGCTTGTTACTAGGTTTTGTTATTCAGAGAAAATAGGATGTAAAAGTTCCTCTATCTATCTTATATGTAGTTTGGCAAAATGCGCCTTTGTCCGCCACTTTTGTTTTTTGTTTTTTTAAATTGTAGGAGGAACCTTTTAAAGTTTAAAATTTTGGCATGTAATTCGAGATTAGCCCTGCTGTTTTCGTTAGCTATAACTTATCGGTCAGTTTTGATACGGGCTTTGACAATCTTTCAGTGACTCTTGATCGAAATATTTTGTCTACTGTAATGTCATGGATAAGTAGCGAGCCAAAATGCTACTAATAATGTTCGTATTATTTGTTCACGACCCATAAATTATGTTTTATTTTGTTGCCTTTTGTCTCTTGTTTTTTTATTTATTTATTTATTTTTTTTATAACTAATTTATTTTTTTGGATAAATCTTTATCTCTTGATTATAATAGGCATGGTGACTCATGAATTACAGAACGAACAGTCTACCTAGTTTAAGTTAGAGCCTTGCCCCATTGCATGCTTATCAAGCAAGACAAATAAGTTTCTCTCATCAGTTATCATTTTGATTTATTTATTTATTCTTTTTTGGGTGTCTGCTAAAACACTCTCTCAATCTATATGGTAGGTGTAAACCAGATGCTGAGACTTATAATGCTCTTATCAATGCACATGGTCGAGCAGGTCAATGGCGTTGGGCCATGAATATCATGGAAGACATGTTACGTGCAGCTGTGTGTATTTATATTCCTCTTCCCTAATCCATATTTAGTGGTCTGACTTGATGTGAGCAATCATCTTTTTCTTGAACGCTTGGGAAAATCTTTTGCAATATTGCTCTTCTGAACTTAGCATCATCAGTTTTGAATTCTCCACTGGATTAATAACCATGACCAGGGTTTGTTTGCACATGTGTATTTTCTGTTTGATCTGACCAGAGTTAAAATGAATCCTATTAGCAGATATACTAATTTTCATTTTTAATTTTCAATAATTGCATTGTTTCGCGGTCCAAGATAAAGCATTCTTTCTTTTGATCACATACATTCCGAAGTATTTCTTTGAAGTTGATGTCTCTGGATTCTTGTAGTACTACTCATATCTGCTTTGCGTCGTGTCAGTTTTGTTGGCCTTTGTGTCTATATATTAATGAACTACTGAATTTTCTGTCTCTTATCAGTATTATCGTTCCTGTTTTTCTGCTAATTTCTTTGTATGTGGAAATATGGTAACTTGGTTCTTTGACATTGATATCACATCTACAAAACCGTCATGACTTTATCTTATGCATGCAGATCCCTCCTAGTCGGTCCACGTATAACAACTTAATCAATGCCTGTGGGTCTAGTGGGAATTGGAGAGAAGCCCTTAAAGTTTGCAAGAAAATGACAGACAATGGAGTTGGGCCAGATCTTGTGACTCACAATATTATTTTATCTGCCTACAAAACTGGGGCTCAATATTCAAAAGCATTATCTTATTTTGAACTTATGAAGGGTACGGGCATCCGTCCTGATACCACGACACTTAATATTGTGATACATTGCTTGACGAAGCTTGGACAATATGGGAAAGTGATGGAAATTTTCAATTCCATGAGAAATAGAAGAGCAGAATGTCATCCTGACGTTGTAACATTCACCAGCATCATTCACATGTATTCTGTTCGTGGTCAGATTGAAGATTGTAGAGCTGTGTTTGATACAATGGTTTTAGAAGGCTTAAAACCAAATATCGTTTCGTATAACACATTATTGGGAGCATATGCTTCGCATGGTTTGGATAAAGAGGCATTGTCAGTTTTTAATGAGATAAAGCAAAGTGGTTTTCGGCCTGATATTGTGTCTTATACATCTTTGCTCAATGCTTATGGAAGATCAAAGCAACCTAGAAAGGCAGCGGAAGTATTCGAGATGATGAAGAAAGACAAGTGGACACCAAATCTTGTGAGCTACAATGCCCTGATTGATGCCTATGGATCTAGTGGTTTGCTAGTTGAAGCTGTTGAAGTGTTGCGTGAAATGGAACAAAATGGAATTCAGCCAAACATTGTGTCAATATGCACCCTTTTGGCAGCTTGTGGACGGTGTGGTCAAAAAGTGAACATTGATGCAGTGCTTTCAGCAGCTAAGCTCCGGGGCATCAAGTTGAACACAGTCGCGTATAATTCAGCTATTGGAAGCTATATGAATATGGGGGAAAACGAGAAAGCCATAAGTTTGTATAGATATATGAGGAAGAAGAAACTTAAACCCGATTCGGTTACTTACACTCTTTTGATAAGTGGTTGTTGTGGGATGTCAAGATACGATGAGGCACTTAGTTTTTTTGACGAAATGATGGATTTGAAAGTCCCTTTGTCTAAGGAGGTCTGTTCATCTGCAATATGTGCGTACAGCAAACAGGCAAGTGCTCTGGCTAGAGTATTTTCCTCTGAATATACTCTCTTAACTTGAGATAAATCTCAACTGCTTTTGCTTGCATTTTCACAGGGCAAACTTACGAAAGCAGAATCTGTGTTTGATTTGATGAAGGCGGATGGTTTTTGTCCTGACGTAGTGTTGTATACCGCAATGCTGCACGCCTACATTGCTGCTGGTGAGATATTAACATGACTGTTTTGTTTCAGTGAGAAATGCTTCGTAATAATTCTTGTATGGATCTATCCTGCTCAGAAAATTGGGAGAAGGCATGTACACTGTTTGAAGAAATGGAGACAATTGGTATCCAACCGGACTCTATTGCATATTCGACTGTGATGAGAGCTCTTAATAAAGGAGGCCAATCTTCCAAGGTTCTGATACTGGCAGAACATATGAGAGAAAAAGGAATCCCTTTCTGTGATTCCATTTTCTTTGAAATCATATCGGCCTGTAGCCTGTAATTCTCTCTCTCATCCCTCTTCCCCCCCCCCCCCCCCCCCCCCCTCCCCTCTCTCTCTCTCTCTCCCCCTCTCTCTTGTATATCTAGACTAAACTCTGAATTTTGGCCACAGATTACGAGATTGGAAGACAACCATTAACCTAATTAAGCTGATGGAGCCCTCACTTCCCGTAGTTTCAACCGGCGTTATAAATCAGCTCCTCCTTTTTCTTGGAAGAAGTGGGAAGGTTGAAACTACGATGAAGGTAGCCAAAAAGTTTTTCACGTCTATGTCTTTTTCTCACTATTTTTTATCAGAAAAAAAAAAAAAAAAAAAAAGATCTTGAGCACCTGGTCACAACTATTATTAATCGTGTAATACTTTCAATCTTTTACTCTACTTACTGTTTTCTCCTCTCTTCACATTTATACAGCTGTTCTATAAGATAGTTGCATCTGGTGCTGAAATTAATACCAGTACTTACTCAATTTTGTTGAAAAATCTTTTGTCTGCTGGAAATTGGAGAAAATATATTGAGGTAATCCATTGGTACTCGAAGTTTATTCTTCATATTTATTTTCTTCTTTGGATAAATAGACTGGATTCAGTAAGTTGCTCTTGATTGCAAATATGGTGTTCAAATATCTGCAAATTATGAAAATTTTGATGTTTTCAAATACTCAAGTTTGTAAACCTTTTTTTTTCCCCAAGGTCCTGCAATGGATGGAGGATGCAGGAATTGAGCCATCGAACAGCATGTATCTTGACATATCTACTTATGCCCAAAAAAGTGGTGGAGTCGACTATGCCGCTATCATACAAGAGAGACTTGGTATGTAGATTCATATTTACTTTCTCTATGGGGCTTCTCTCCCGGTGTGCATATAGTTTGTCATAGCTGCTCTTTTCAACGCGTCGGGACATTTTACATCTAAATTTGGATTAATTGCTTTGCGTAATCTTGCAACTAATCTTGGTTTTAAGTGTGGCTTGAAGCTTCGTTTCTCTCTACCCTATGCAATAATGAAACTTTATTAAGAGAAGCATTAAGCTGAGTAATTAAATTTCACAGATTCCTTGAAAAGAAAAACAGTGGATCGAGATTCGACTACTAGGCCGTGTGATTCCACATGTCTCCCTCTCCATTGATGAAGGGAACGAAGCTAAATGTTGCCGGCAATGGAAACTTCAGTTTGATTGCTATAACTGAGATGGCGAGATGTCTAGAGCTTGGAATTTTGATAGCCTGGACGAGGGAACGCCTTGAGTTGAGTACGCATTTGAACTGAACGACTGACGGCTCACATGCGGGAGATCAAGCATTATCTGTACAGCATTACAGCTTAAACGCCTAATAAAGGGTTAAAAGGAAATAATTCAAATTTTGATTGTTGAAATGCTGATGGTTGGTGTTACTATATTGACTATGCTAGAAGTAGGTTTCTTTTTGTCCAAAAAAATCAAAAAAGTAGAAAAAAGTAGGTTTCCTTGTACATTTGTTAAATAGGGAAAGACTATAGTAAAGTTCATTTTATATACTCTATCGGTAGAGTTTTTTTATACACTGTTTGATATAATGCTTAAATGCCTAGTAAGGGGGAAAAGGAAATAATTCAAATTTTGATTGTTGAAATGCTGATGGTCGGTGTTACTATATTGACTATGCTAGAAGTAGGCTTCTTTTTGTCCAAAAAAATCAAAAAAGGAGAAAAAAAAGTAGGTTTCCTTGTACATTTGTTAAATAGGGAAAGACTATGATAAAACTCATTTTATATACCTTATCGGTAGAGTTCTTTAATATATCGTTTGATATAATTTTAACGGTTGAGATGTTGTATGTGTGTGATACTTATAATGTATCTTAACTCATAGGATTATAATCTAAGAAATAAAATAAAAAATTCAAAGCAAAGAAATTTTTTTAAAAAAAATTAAAGCCTTAGATTAGAGTCCGGCGACCCAGGCTCGCCCCCCCCCCCCCCCCCCCCCCCCTTGGACACCGATGAAGTCCCGCCCCCCTCCCCCTCCGACCAGATATATACCCCCACAATGCCGGCCCTAGTTCCCCCTCTGATGCCGACGAAGCCTCGCCCCTATGCCAGGTGCAAAAACCAGCGATGCCCCCCCACGTCGTGCCCTAGTTTTTATTTTATTTTTATTTTTATTTTTATTTATTTTTGAACTTTGGGGTTATTTTTTAATTTTTTAGTTTATATTATTATGATGTAAGGTCTATTATAACTATTATACACAATCAATATATCAGCCGTTTGATTACATCTTAACGATTTCAAATGAGTTATATCGATAAGGTATATAAAATGAGCTTTATCGCAATCTTATCCAGCTAAATAAAAGAGATATATTATTATTTGGATTTTTTTTTCTTTTTAAATAGATGGGCACCTCATCTTTCACCGATCATACCGCGAACATGACACGACATCTAGTGGTTCCTAGCATGTGTCCTTTGATACATGAGAGCAACAAATCAAATCATCAATCGAATGGTGCAGTGATAAGATACATTTCCTTCCTTCTTCTCCCATCGAAGATGTGCTCAAGTTCAATATTTCGTAGTCTTAGACTTTATTTAACATTTAAATTTAACTTTAATTAAAATATATTTTTTTTATCTTAATCTTTATTTATTTTTATTTTTTATAAAAATTTAATAAAATTAATAATTAAATTTTTTTATAAAAATTTTATCTCCAACTTAGACGAACCAAACATAATATCCTTAGAAATGACAAGCAAAGGTCGTGTCTTTGGACACTTTACTAGACCCATTGGGTCCGCATATGACATGGGATTGTTCCCCAATGCCCCAGTCTTGATAGCGGCTGGCCCTGCCGTGAGAGACACATCTCCCCAGCCATGAGACACACGTCAAGTGACTAGACGAGAACAGTTGTTTGTCTTTATCCTTTTGCATTGTCATCCATCTATTTTCATAGTTCATCCGTGGATTGACGCTCTTATTGAAATAAAAGATTGGTTCCGTCACTTTTTATCTTGCTAACATATGGTAGCAAAGTAAAAATTTTAAACCCATATTTGAATTAAAATTCGAGTTAAGTTCTAAGTAGTACTAGTAGTATGATGAACAAAAACATCCATTTAACATCGTTTTTTCTTCAAAAAGAAAAGGGTCAAAGGTCCAATAATTTGTAAAAATTGGAAATTTATCTTCACAATACAGTTATGTTTTCCCCAAACATCTCTGATACAACGTACACTATCATAGGCCCTTCTCTAACTTAAGATACCCCTTTGTCATTATGATCTACACGAACATCTATATATATTTTCAAGTGATATTATATTTTTTTATTTTTATGGAGTAGTATGATTAATAATTATGACGTTGAAACGTTGCCAAAACATTCCAAAATAAAAAATAAATAAATTATTTAATTAAAACAAAAAGAAAAAGAAAAAAGAAAATTCCCTGACACGTAAACTGGTAAAAGCACCGTTAGGAGACATCTGGTGTCGGGCCTCCACATGCTCTTTCCTTATTGCCTCCCAGATATATATAAACTTCCAAACTTTAAAAAACAAACACACCAAAATTACTCAATTACCCTCGCCTCTCTCCTAGCCGTTACACCCCTTTTCACTTGCAAAACCCTTCAAACAACCTCCAAGTTTTCCCTCGCTTCCTTTCGAAAGCGAGCAGGGACAGATCGGTAATTTCACCCGACGCCGGTCGTCTCTGTAGTTTTCCACTCCACAGTGAAAATCCTTAAACAGCAACCAAAAAAGAAAGAAAAAAAAAAAAAAAAGGAACCCAATAAAAACTCGACGAAACTACTACTCTTCTTCTCTTACCGAAGTTCCGATTTTCTCTCTCTAGTTTGGTTAGGGTTTCTGAGTTTCGTCCATGGCTTCTTCTTCCTCTGATCCTGGTCTCAAGCCTGAATCTAGCGGCGGCGGCGGCGTTGGTTGTATTGGTGGCGGTGGCGGCGGCGGTGGAGGGGGAGGAGAGAGCTCGGAGGCGGCGGTGATGGCGAACGATCAGATTTTGCTGTACAGAGGGCTAAAGAAGGCGAAGAAAGAGAGGGGGTGTACGGCCAAGGAGAGAATAAGCAAGATGCCTCCCTGTGCCGCCGGGAAGCGCAGCTCCATTTACCGCGGTGTCACCAGGTACGGAGGTTCAGAGTTGACTGTTTGTTTGGTCACTGAGAATATGGTTGAGTAGGATGAGTCTAGAATTAGCTCAGAAATGGCGGTAATTTAGCTACTCTGTTATGGTGAAAGACATGGGAATTGCCTGTTTGGTTACTGAGAGAATGATCGAGTGAAAAATTAGCTTACAAAGTACAGTGATTTAGCTACTCTGTTAGTGTGAAACGCTAGAATTCGGTTACTGAGATTGATAATTGCATGTTTGTTTACTGAGAAAATGATTGAATTGACGAGATTAAGAATTTCCTGTTTGGTTACTGAGATACTGATTTAATGGGACGAGCTTGAATTAGCTCAGAAATGGCAGTGATTTGGTTACTCTGTTAGTGTAAAGCACTAGAATACGGTGGTTTAGATACCGAAAAGATATATATGTACACACGCAGATAATATATATATATATATATATATTATATATCAGGAATTTACACTAGAATACGGCGGTTTAGATTCCGAAAAGATACATATGTACACACGTATATATTAATTCCAATTGAGTGTATTTTTGTTGGAAATTTAGGCATAGATGGACGGGACGCTACGAAGCTCACCTTTGGGATAAAAGCACCTGGAATCAGAACCAGAATAAGAAGGGAAAGCAAGGTTTCATTCTCTCTAACTTGGCTAATAATACGCTTATGTGGATGATAAAAGTTTATAACATGTACTTTTAAAGTTGTTTATGCAAATGCTGATGAATTTTGATTCTTTTGTTGCATGGAATGCGTGGCCTGCAAATAAAACATGCCAGTTTACTTGGGTATGTTGTTACATTTTTTCAGTTCTGTTTTAGTTCATCGTTCGAATGAATTTCTAGTTTAGTTATGATACTTTGCATCAATTAGCAGTGATAACACATTATTTACAGGGGCTTATGATGATGAGGAGGCTGCAGCAAGAGCATATGATCTTGCTGCCTTGAAATATTGGGGTCCCGGAACTCTCATTAACTTTCCAGTGAGATAGTCTATTTCCTCATATAACTTTTCTTTTTGTCAATTGGAATCTAGAATCATAATCTTCTTCTTCTTCTTCTTTTTTTTTTTTTTTTTTTTTTTTTTTTTTTTGACCTATGGAGAATCACCTTTTTTTGCCATCAAATCTAACGGCTTGTACTAAAATCTGGTCATCTTTTTCATTTTTCATGAATTGATATTTCTAGAACCATTTGTTCCCTTTGCCATTTTGAATTTTACGCATGTATGTAAAGGGGCCTTTTTCAGTTTGATGATTCAATTTGTTTGATCTTTCGTAATGCGCTTAAGCATGTTAACAATGTGTTGCAGGTCACAGATTACACAAGGGATCTTGAAGAGATGCAGAATGTATCACGAGAGGAATATCTTGCATCTCTAAGAAGGTGTGTTCATGTTTCACTAAATCTTTTGAAAGCCGAAACTATGTCATAACTTATGTTAGATACTCTTTGCAGAAAGAGCAGCGGTTTCTCTAGAGGAATCTCTAAATACCGTGGGCTTTCTAGGTATGTTTTTTGTTTTCATTTTGCCTTTGTTATGTTTTTATTTTTATTTTTATTTTATTTTTTTAATTTTTAATTTTTATTTTTTGGTATCTTCTGCTCAATATTTGGTGCTGGTACAATGCAGTCGGTGGGAACCGTCATTTGGTCGTATGGCTGGATCTGAGTACTTTAATAGCATGCAATACAGTAAGTTCTAATCGGATTTAAAATTCAAGTTAATTTTTTACAAATTGTAGTTTAACCATATGAAAGCCTCTGTGTGGAACAAATTTTTCCAACGAAGTGGCTGCCACTAAAAGGATTTGAATTATCTAGTATTTGATTACTTTATACTATTTAAAGGTACAGGCGATGATCCAGCAACAGAAAACGAATTTATGAGCAGTCTATGCTTTGAAAGAAAGATGGACCTAACAAATTGTATCAAGTGGTGGGGCCCAAACAAAAACCGTCAAGGTGATTCTAGTGTTAAATCATTGGAGGAAGCCAAACATGGTTGTGCTGGGGATTTTGGAGGTGAACTTAGAACATTAGAATGGGCAGTCCAGCCGACCGAACCCTACCAGATGCCTTGTTTAGGAATGTCTCCTGACAGGAAACGACATAGAAGTTCAAAAGTGTCGGCCTTGAGCATCTTGTCTCGGTCAGCAGCCTATAAGAGCTTGCAAGAGAAAGCATCAAAGAAACAAGAAAACAATGCAGATAATGATGAGAACAAAAACAAAAATACTATTAACCAAGTGGACTATGGCAAGGCAGTCGAGAAATCTACAAGTCACGATGGTGGAAGTGAGAGGCTTGGAGTAGCATTAGGAATGACTGGAGGGTTATCTCTCCAGAGAAATATGTTCCCATTGACTCCTCTTTTGTCTGCACCATTGCTAACCAACTATAGCGCCATCGATCCGTTAGTAGATCCCATTCTTTGGACGTCTCTTGCTCCTGTTCTTCCAAGTGGAATTTCTCGTACAGCCGAGGTAGGTATTTATCCGAGTCTCTTTCTTAATTTTCCAAAGATGACATCCTATATGGCTATGAATTAGCTACTTGCTACTAAAAGCGTTTTCTTCTTTCTTTTCTTCTTCTTCTTTTTTATTTTTATTTTTTTTATTTTTATTTTTAAATATTGATAGAGATTACTAGGAATATATTTGCATCGGGTTTTTCTAACGAGCTCCATAGTGGCATATTGTCTCATATATCGAAAAGAAGGGAGGGGAAGTGGTTGTGTGATTCTTTTATTTTTAAACATTTTATAGCTAAGAACTAACGTAATTCAATGCATTGACTTTATCCTTTAACGAATTCATGAGTAACATTCAAATTCTTTGCTGGGAAACATTTGACAAATTTTGTAATTCCGTTATAACACCGCAAAATCTCATTAATCAAGCAATCAGATCGGTCACGTTAATTGACTTGTTTTTCATCCTTTAAATGAGAACAAAGCCCACTTGTTCATTAAGGGTAAGAAAGATACATGGAATTTTTGTTTTTGGCGGTATAGAAAACTTACATATTGCCAATGCAGGTTACAAAGACCGAGAGCAGTTCAACTTTCAACTTATATCGGCCAGGAGAATGATTTCACGGTCCTTTTTCCTCTGAGAGTCGGCAAATTACTGATATTTGCTTGCTTCTACTCGGCGGTTATAGTTGTGCGTCACCATGCAGCGAGCATAGGCGGAAAGAGATGGAAAGTTCACTTAATCACGAGAATGCGGCTTCACCTCTTATATGCAGGTTTGTTTTACTTGAATATAGAGATCATAGAAAAGGGAGATAGATCTGTATATTTGAAATTAATATAACATAAAAATTTACTATGTATCCTGATATTTAGCGGATATTCCACGTCTTGTACATCGAGTTTGTGCCTGAAGAGTTCGAGGTACGACTTTTTGCTAAATGAGGTAGTAGATGAATTTCTGCCCTGAATAGTTAGTTACACAATCAAGAGAATGTTTTTATGCATGTATAGAGATCAGTTTCGAAACAGTCATGTCTTTTCTTTCCTTTTTCATGTCACATGCTCTCAGTTTTATTGCATTTTTTTAAAACGATTAAATTATAGGTTTTCATTTGACTAATGCACCTAAAATCTTACTTTAATTTCTTAAATCATAATTAAATATTTTCTTCACCTTGACAAAGAAAAAAAAAATGAGAGAAATATTCTTCACTTTACATTTTTTTTTCCTTTTTTTTTTTTTTTTTTGGGGCATGTTCTCTGCTAAAACATTGTAGAATCAATCTTCTCATAGGTTGCAAATTGTATTACATCTTTTGCAGCTCTTAGGGTTTTGTTTCATTGTAAAGTTTCTCTTACACGCACACATGCAGGCCAAAAAAACGTGGGACTCTTGATCATTTGCATGACTAAACTAATAGTAATTTCTTATCTGACTTTACTGCGTAGAACTCAAATCCTACTATCTCATGTTATTTTAAAAATAAAAAATAAAATAAAAAACATGGGAACTTTTTTTCTTGGAATCTAGTGCAAGGGAATATATTGCAAAAAAAAAAAAAAAAAATAATAATAAATAAATAAAATCAAAATCAGGGGAAAAGAAAGTAGGCGAAGAAAATATCATCAGCAGTAGGGAAGGAAATAGTATCTTCTAACATCATGACTTTTAAGTTTATGCTTCAAATTCAACGGTTGAAAGACTTAAAGCAATGGAATAAGAAATTCCAGTTCTACAAAAACTCCTGCACATGGAATTCAGTCCTGCACATGGAATTCAGTTGAAAGTAGACATTAGACTGAAATCTTTAGATAAATTTGATCAATTTACTATTGATTATATGGTTTAGTGCGTTAAATTTGATCAATTTACTGTTGATTGTATGGTTTAGTGCATTCTTATACGTTGTAACCAGTGACGGAATCAGGAACTTTTCTCGGTGAGAACGTGAATCAAACCAAAATTTTGAACTAAGCACTTGTTTGGTGTTCCAGTTTGGATCACAAAATTTAATTTTTGTATTTTTCTGAAAGTTAATCTCAGTTTTATTATTCACACAATTTTGTAACTCAAATTTTAAAAATCTATAACTTTGCATATACAAGTCCAAATGAGACGATTTTTTAAATTACATAGAATTTCGAGACGGACGAAACAAGTTCCCTATTGATTTTTTATTTTTTATTTTTATCGAATACATTTTAAGTTTTTTTATTTTTTAATTTCAGTAATTTAAAAATACCTTACTAAACGCACAATTCAATTTAAATTCAAATATTACAATCCAAAACTTAACACCAAATACATGTTAAAATTATAATACACTTCTTTTTATCTTTATTTATCTATTTGTATCTTTCCCCTTTTTCTTTAATTCTAAATGAATTAAACTCATGTAATAGAGTATAAACAATTGAAAACTTGTATAATATTGCAGTTGATTTGAGGTTTTACATTTGGATTATGAATTTACTTAGAAGTCAAAATTTAAGGTAATGTTAGATTAAAATAATATATATTGTGTGTGTGGCGGGGGGTTCCATGCTCTTTACCACGAGATTTTGAGTCTTACGTGTCTATCATTTAATTACCAACAAGACATTTTAAAAGTAAATCATATTCGCTGGATATTCTATCTAAAACAAATTGTATATATAATAAAATTTTAGGGAGCCGCCTTCGTTGGGGCTAGGATGGCTGTAGCCCCTAATTATATCATTAAAGTACTTCAAAGTTCAAAGTTCTGAATGAATTAAAAAAAAAAAAAAAAAAGTTAAAAAAAGTTGAACCAATTTCAATATTTCAATTAGGTATGCACAGCGATGTCTAACAACATTTTATCAAAGGGCAATCAATGGAGTGAGAACACTTTATAAATTTACACTATGAATTTATTATTATTATCTGCGGATATCTACAATGAGAGCACTCTACTTTACCCCATCAATGAGAAAATTTATTTTGACCTTTCGTTGGAATATGGATGGTCCAGATTAAAAGATTGCATCAAATTATTTTAAACCTCGTCACACTTGATTAATAATTATTTTGAATTTTAATAATTTTTGAAATATTTCAAAAACTTAAAAAAAAAAAATTGATCTAAATAGTTTTTTCAAATTCTTTTGAAGGTGGTAGTTTGATCCTTATTCTTTTAAAAAAACGGTTAAGATCGATCAGAAAATGAATCTTTGGATATGCCGTAGCAACGGGTTCTCGCCCCCCTTCCCCCGAGTTCGTGAAATCCGGGTTCGCTTCACCCCACTCTCCCCCCCCCCCTCCAGCGTTCTCACTGAGCGCGATGCCCCCTTCCCCCTGCGTTGTCCCTAGGGCTGGCAATTTTTGACACGACACGAGAACGACACGTAATAAATGGGTTTGGACCGCACGTTTAATAATTGGGTTGAAATTGGGTCGACACGTTTAACACGAAAATAAACGGACCGGAAACGGGCTAACACGGTTAACACGTTTAACACGTGTATGTTAGAATTTTCAAACTATTCTAAAGCTCTTTTATAACAAGTATAGGCCCATTTGTATGTTTGATAAAAGACCAGAAAACAACTATTGAAAAAATTTTACTACTGAGACAACATAAATCAGAAGTTACGGAGATGTTACTTCCGATATAAAATAATAATCTTATAATTAACTAGTTAATAATATAAAATAGTAGATGAATTATAGTTATAGTTAACTAGTTAATAATATAAAATAGTAAACCTAATTATGTATATATATTTGGATTAGGGTATTAGGGTAATCTTATAGTTAACAAAGACATAAATTTATTAGGATGTAAAACAGTAAAACTTACTCATCATTTTGAAACTACATTTTTTAAATTTGAACTTCAACTTTCCAAATTGTGGAGTTGGAACCTATGATGCTATCATTCTCAAGTAAGAAAGCATTTCCTTTTGCTTTAATATTTTGTTGTCTTTTGATGTTTCTCTTAATATTTTGGATCTTGATTATGTGACAATTTGAGACTTATTTTGGTGGTGATTTGTATATGGACACCAACTACAACTTAGACTTGTGTTTTATTCTAAGAAATGTTTGTCTTAATTATTATGCATATTTGATAATTCTAGTTGTTAGTTTTATATTTTATATGAATATGTTGAGTTTCTTGTGTTAGTGAATTTAGAATTTTAAGTGATTTTTAATATATAATTTTTGTGTTAAATGGGTTAGAAACCCGTTTCGTGTTAAATGGGCCGTAAACGGGTTTTCGTGTTAAATGGGTTGTAAACGTGTTTGTTTTCATGCTAACCCGTCGTGGCCCGTTTAATAATCGTGTTCGCGTGTCGTGTCGTGCTACCCGTTTATTAAACGGTTCGTGTTCGTGTTAAAGTTCCTGGCCCGTTTATTAATCGTGTCGTGTTCGTGTTTATGCTTATCGTGTCGTGCCGTAATCGTGCTGGTCCGAACTTGATCCGCGAACACGAATTGCCAGCCCTAGTTGTCCCCCCCAATCCCTTGTCGATCTTGACCCTCCCCCCAGATCTGGGCTTTTCATTCAAGGGGGAGGAGAGAAAGAGACTAGATTTGAGCTTTTGATTCAAGTGGGAGGAGAGAGAGAGATAATTTTTTTTTTAATTTTTTAAAATTAATTATTATTAAATTATTAAAATACTCTTTTAAATTAAGTCACATGCATTGTATATGATTTATTCCGTTAAAAATTTAACGGATTTGGAAGGAAATGACTGGGATGATCAATAAAGTTTTGAGTTATTTCGGTCAAAAAAAAAAAAAAAAAAAGACCTGCGATCAAACTGTTTTATTTTGGTGCTCCTTCATTGTTTTTTACCGTCGATTTTAATCCATTGGTGTATAATTTTTACACCATTGGTGAGAGAAAAGGTACGTCCCCAACCATAGAATTAGCCTTTATTATTAATTTTATTTACTAAAAAGTTCACATGTCGTTGAGTTTCTATTATTTTTCTTTTTTCTTTTTCTTTTTTGGTTTATTGGAGACAATGGAGGGGTGTGGGTGGGTGCTGAGCGTTGGAAGCTATCTTTTTGTTTGCTATGGAGGTTGGAACCTTTACACATTTTTGCTGGAAGGTGACTTCTCTTTGGATCAACCAAATTTCTTGAAATTATTAGTGGGGTAATTCTATTATGGGGCATCTTAGCCATAGAATCCCACCACCAAAAAAAAAATAAATAAAAAAAATAAAATCCCAAAGATAAGATTGGTTATTAAAATGTAAATCTGCTTATTAATGAGAATATATTGGTTCTTTTTCCAAAATAAGAAAAAAAGAAAGGAAAATAAAAGAGAGGATATATGTAGTAGCTCATTTTATCATGGGTTAATTTGTGATATACTGATATTTATGTAGTTTATTTCTTATGAGAAAATATAAGACAATCGATCTCAATATTACGATTTAAGTAAAATATTACTCGATTAGTAAATGTAATGTTTATATGATCCAACCTTAAATAATTTGTACTATCCTATTTAAATGGTATGGATGTGATCGATGAATCATCAGACCTTACAATGAGGGTATCACATCATGGTATCTCCATCTTCATTTATACTTTAAATTTTATTTTCCAATCCAGCTTACACTTTAATAATTCCCCTCCACCACCCCCCCACCCCCTTCTTTTTTTATTCCTTTGAAAACCAATAATTGAACACTTACATGGAAGGAATGTAGCTCTGCCATTTTGATTTGATTGGATAAACAGTTTGCACTTTTTTTTTTTTTGATAAAAAGACACGACTACATCCATATAATTCTTTATTATTATTATTATTATTTTTTATTTTTATTTATATTTTTGTAGAATACTTTCATATAATTTTATCTGATTGGAATATCCTTCAATTTGCTATGCTTCCCGGAAGAATAATTCTAGCATCTCATTTGGGGATCCAGAAAAATAAACAAAACCTTAGGGGACAAAAACATAATATTGCAATTTTATTGGGGGCATTTGTGGTAGAGTTCTTCTGAGAAGCACTACTGTAAAGCTTATTTTTTCAGCCGTGCGATCGAAATTCAATGGTCTTGATGACAAAGATATATTAGGTATAACGTAGATCTGATTATATGTGATAACTTATTAAAAAAAGAAATTAAAAAAAGACAACCTTGTTTACGGGCACATGTCACCGGAGGGGGTGCTCATCGCCGGTTTCTGGGCCTAGGGGGCTTGTGCGGATCTACCGCAGGGTGGGGGTGTTTGTCGCCGGGGTGGTGGTGGTGGTGGTGGTGGTGGTGGTGGGGGAAGGGGGGGGGGGGGGGGGGGGGGGGGGGAGGGTGGTCATCTCTGGCATTGGGGGGGAAGGGCGCATGGATCTGGCACAGGTTGGGGGGTGGGGAGGGGTGTTTGTCGCTGGCGTTGAGGGGGAGGAACGTATGGATCTAGCACGGGCCGGGGGAAGGCGCACAGATCTAGCACGGATTGGGGGGGGGGATGGTGGTCATCTCTGGCATTGGGGGGGAAGGGCGCATGGATCTGGCTCAGGTTGGGGGGTGGGAAGGGGTGTTTGTCGCTGGCGTCGAGAGGGAGAAACGTATGGATCTAGCACAGGTCGAGGGGGAGGGGCGGTCATCGCCAGCGTTGAGGGGGGAAAGGACGCACGGATTTGGCGTGGGGTGGTTGGGGGAAGGGAGGGGCACCTGGGTCGCGTGTGGGGGTAGGGGGGCTCGTCATCCGGAGGAAGGGGGGCCTAGACCGCGGGCGGGGGGGGGGGGGGGGGGGGGTGTGACTAGCCAGTGGAATGAGGTCTCTGTGTTTTTCTTTTTAAAATTTCTTTCAATTTTTTTTTTAATCTTTTAGCATATAATTCCATAAACTAAGGTACATCATAACTTTTATACATAAAAAATATCTAAGTCGATAAAATTAATCGAATGATTTATTAAATAAGCTCTATCTATAGAGTATATAAAAAGAGTTTATTCTTCCCAAAGGAAGCCACTTTTGACATTTCCTGGTACGACAATCAGAACTCACGGCAAGGGGACCCAGAATTTATTCCAAGTTGATAGCTGAAATTAACCTGCTGACCCCAACTTTAGGTGGGCCCAAGAAACAAAAATTTGAAGTGGGTCCCAGTGAAAGCAGCCTCCCCAGACAGGCCATATAGAAGAAATGGGCTTGAGCTGGGCCCACTTGGAACCTTCCCTCTTACTTTCAACCCAGGACGCAATGTTCCAAGTACCAAAGACATTGCGTGCTTGACAAGAAAGCTCATTACTCGGCTTTTGTTTGGCAAAGATTTCTTTGCCTTCTTTTACTTTTCTTTTTATTTTTCCTTTTCTTTTCCAATAAGAAGTTATTTGGTAGAGTCTGCATTTTACCGCTGAATGTGCTGACCTAATAGTAGTGGATTACTGTAGTAGGTCAATAATTAAATATTGAAATGTTAGGTGATTCTCTCGGAAACTTAAATATAAGGTTTGTTATTATACCCTATCGTATCCTTATTGTTCTCACATTAGATAGAGCTTGGGTGGCAAGCTGCTCATCGAGGAATAAAACCGTTCTATAAGATTTTAACAAATATTCATGTCAATGTATTGGAGAATCTCTTTGATAATGTCCAGAGTGGATATGTCAACACTGATCACTCATTTTCTGGATTTATTTCTTTTTTTATTAGCAAAAAGAATAAGTCTATACTTAGTTTTTTTGTTTTTTTTGTTAGATCAAATTTGAATACTAGTTTATACCGTTTGTTGGATCATAATCGCAACGGGTTAAATAAAATATGATCTCAATAGAGCTTAATAAAAATTAAACAGTTAAAAATCATGTTCTGTTGGTAGGATATTCTTCCAAAGAGTTTTCCTTTTTTAAATACTATTTTTTAGTTATAAGAAATCAAGATACAAAATAGATAAGATTTCAAAAGATAGCAATAATTTATTTTATGGGTTCGAGTTCAAGGAACCAAGGGACAGCTTCTGTAGTTCTATGTGAAATATTAGTCATAAGGTAACAAAATTAGATTATAAGTTACTTAATAATCTATTCTTGATATGCATGTTTCAACAAGTAAAATGTAAAAGTGAAACCAAAGAAACCCAAAAATAAGTAAACATGTTATTATATGAGAGTCATCCTATTAAAATTCAAGAACAAAGTGCAAGTATCATTATCTTAAATAAATATTATTTAGAAGTCATAATACTATGAGACACTATAAAGTGATTTATTTAATTATATTAAGAATGACATTGCCATGTACATTAACTTGATGACTCATAAATGATCATCAGCTATCATCGACAAAATTTAATTTATTTCTGTTGTTTCGTATTGACCATAAAAATACAAAAGATCGTGTATTAGTATATGAAAAAACTATCCAGGATACATCTTCTGTTTTGAGATCTAAAAATCTTTACAATGATGATTTTGTCATATTTTACGACTTTAAATGTTAAATTTCTTATTTTGTTGAAAGAGACATAAACCTACTCCTTCAAAGTTCTGTATTCCTTTCAAAATAAGTGACCTTTCAAAATGGCTATCGAGTGATTTGATTTATTTATAACTATTTTTTGGACATAAGAAGTTTGATTTTCTGACAAGTCCATTTGTGAAACACATTTTCACTTGTCCTTTAAAAAAAAATAATAATAACCGACAAATTATTGAGGCGTAAAGTATTAAGAAAGCATTTTGATTAACCATCGGGGCCAATGAAAAGCGGACCCACCGATAATATTCTTTTATGTGGATAAGTCCGACATATAAACAAAACGGTCAACGAACTTTCAATTTTAGTTGGCTAACGAAGTTGGATATGGGAATTAACATTGAACTTGAAAAGTCTATTGCAGACAAAATTACTTTTTTCTTTCTCAATAAAAAGAAAATTTTGAGTATTTATTGTTAGATTATATAGTTTTATATTTATTTATTATTTATTTTTTATTATTATTATTATGTTTCTTTATTTTTAACAGTTAAACATAGATTAATCTTTTTCATATATTTTTTAAATTAACTTATATAAATCTTTCTTGATGTATTATTTTGATTCATTGATTAGAATAAAAACCCTAGATTTCCCTTGTTCTCAAATTGATTATTGGTTTTTTACATGGTATCAGAGTTACCATCTTATGGATTTTGTTAATCTTGTTAAAAAATGTTTGTTTTCTGTAAAAGTTTTTGCTGATTGAATTCCTTATTGATTTCTGTTGAGGGGCACCGCCGTCCATACATGTCCGTACAACCGCCTTCCGCCGCCGTCCTACAACGTCCATACACCGCCATCTGTACATGTCCATACACTACCACCGTCTATACAAGAGGGACTTTTTATTTTAATTTTTTAATTTTTTTCCAGATTGTCCGTACAATCGCTCTCTACTTCTATTTACTCGCTTCTGCACTTCTTGATTGTTTTTTGGTTTGATTTCACATCATAGCATTGTTCTTTCTTGTTTGGTGATTATTGCCTCTTCCTTCATTGAAACTTGATAATCAACAGTGCACATACAGACCACATTAACCAAATCCTGCAATGGTTGCATCATCATTACATCCATTTATGTTCGAGCAGTTTCAATAATTAATTTTTGCCACACAGCTACAAACTAAGTTTGCCTTCTCTCATATAGGTTTGTCATCCTCTAGTCATTCGGTATATCTTCCTCCTTATGGGTCCTAGATTCTGGAGCTTCTCATCATATGTCCCCTAATTTATCATCTTTTGTTTATTTCTCTATTAATTCATCTGTGTCAGTTATGACTGTTGATGGTACTCCTATGCCATTAGTAGGCTATTGGTTCGATTGTCACACCTTATATGTCTCTTTCTAATGTTTATCACATTCCTAGTCTTACTTTTAATCTTGTCTTTGTTAGTCAATTGTGTGCGTCAGGATACTTAGTCTCTTTTTCTTCTTCCACTTGTTATGTGCAGGATTTGCAATCTCAGAAGCTGAATGGGAAAGGTCATAGGCAAGGGGGACTCTATGTTTTGGATGAGCTCAAAGTACCAGAAGTTGCAGCTTCTAGTGTGGACTTGTCATCCTTTTGTCTAAGTCGTTCGTCTTCTGATTCTTATTTATGGTATTCTAATCTTGGTCATGTTTCATGATCTCGTTTACAGTTTTAAGCTTCTACAGGGGCATTAGGCAATTTAAAAACTCATAATATTTCATATTGTAGTGCTTACAAACTGGCAAAATTTAATACTTTACCATTTTGTAAAAGACTTTCTTTTTCTCTTACACCATTTGATCTCATTCATTTTGATGTGTGGGGATCTTCTCCTATGCTCACAAAGGGGAGGTCGCGATAATATGTTTCGTTTATTGATGACCGCACTCGATATTATTAGGTTTATCTTATGAAGCGTCGTTTTGATTTTCTTACTATTTTCAATACTTTTCAAGCTCTTGTAAAAATTCAACATTCGGCCGTCATAAAGTGTTTTCGTTGTGATTTGGGAGAAGAATATACTTTTAATGATTTTTCTAATTTACTCGCTTTCGATGGAACAGTTCACCAAACTTCTTGTACAGATGCTTTGAAACAAAATGGTATTGTCGAAAGGAAATATAGGCATCTTGTAGAAACTGCTCGTTCTCTTTTGTTGTCTGCCAGTGTTCCTAGTGAATTTTGGAGAGAAGTAATTCTTACTGCTACTCATTTGATTAATAGGATTATAACCTCCCACAATTCAGGTCTATCACCGTTTGAAAAGTTATACGAATATGCTCCTGATTACTCTTCCTTATGTGTTTTTGGCTCCACCTGTTTTGTCATTCGTCCTCATGTCAAGCATAGTAAATTGTTATTATGGTCTGTTATGTGCGTCTTTTTGGGTTATGGTACAAGTCAAAAAGGATATTGTGTTTTTGATCCAGTTAGTTAAAAATTATATGTCTCTCGTCATGTTGTGTTTCTTGAACAAATCTTATTCTTTTTTTATTCCTGCTAGTTCTCATAATTTAATCAAGTCTGATCTCATACATATTGATCCTTTCACTCTTGACACTGACACAATCTCACAAATAGTTTCACAAGCATCTTCTCCAGTTTCAGATAATATTTCTTACAGAATTTCCACTGATAGCTCAACAAATTCTGGTACTCTGGCTCCTAGTACTACCATTGCCCCTCTCCTCTTATAGCTGCCTAATCACCTCCTGAGATTGCGGCTCCTCCTCTTCCTCCTCTTCGTCACTCTACGCGTTCTTGTAAGTCTACTAAGCTACCAGATTTTGCTTACTACTGTTATTCTGGCTCTTTCACTTCCTTTTTAGCTTCTTTTCATCGTCTTTTTGAGCCATTGTCCTACAAAGAGACTGTTTGTGATCCACTTTGGCAGGATGCTATGGCTGAGGAACTTAGTACTTTGCATCAGATACATAAATGGCACTTGGTACCTTTACCACAAGGTAAACAAGCAATTGGTTCTCATTGAGTCTATAAAATCAAAACCAAGTCTAATGGTTTATATTGAAAGATACAAAGCTCAATTGTTGCTAAAGGTTATTCTCAAAAAAATGGTATGGAATATGAGGAGACTTTTGCCCCAGTTGCAAAAATGACCACTGTTCGCACTCTCATTGCAATTGCCTCTGTTCATCAATGACACATATCTCAAATGGATGTTAAAAATGTCTTTCTGAATGGTGATCTTCATGAAGAAGTTTACATGATACCTCTTCCTGGTGTTTCTCATCAACCTTGTGAAGTCTGTCAACTCAAAAAAGTCATTTATGGTCTCAAACAGGTACCCCGAGCTTGGTTTGAGAAGTTCTCTACAGTGATTACTTTTCTTGGCTTTCGTTCTAGTCATTATGATTCAGCTTTGTTTATTAGATGTACAGGTACGGGTCGTATTCTACTGTGTTTATATGTCGATAATATGATTATTACTGGTGATGATGCTGACGGGATTGCAGCACTGAAAATTAAGTTAGCTCATTGTTTTTGCCATGAAAGATCTGGGTTCACTATGTTATTTTATGGGCATCGAGGTCGCCTCTTATCTGAAATGTTATATTCTCTCCCAATTAAAGTATATAGCTGATATATTTGAGCGTGCACATCTTACTAATAATAAGATTATTGATACACCTCTTGAGACTAATGCTCGGTACTCTCCTTCTAATGGTCCTCATTTGCCGCATCCTAGTTTATACCGCACTATTGTTGGCAACTTGGTTTATCTCACTATCACTCGACCAAATATTACATATGCAGTTCATATAGTTAGCCAGTTTGTCACTGCACCTACTACAATTCATTGGGCTGCAGTTCTTCTCATTTTGAGGTGTCTTTGGGACAATTAGTTTCAGAGTCTTTTACTTTCACCTACTTTGTTCTTAGAGCTACGTGCTTACTCTGATGTTGATTAGGCTAGTAATCCGATAGATCGCAAGTCCACCACTGATTTCTGTATTTTTTTGAGACACTCTCTTTATTTCTTGGAAGAGTAAAAAGCAAGATGTTATTTTTCGATCATCTACCGAAGCAGAATATTGTGCCATGACTTCTACTACTTGTGAGATAGTTTGGTTACGGTTGCTTGCAGATATGGGTGTTTTTCTTCATCGACCTATTCCTTTATATTGTGATTGCCATAATGCTATTCAGATTGCCCACAATTTAGTGTTCCATGAGCGGGCCAAACATATTGAGATTAATTGTCATGTCACTCAACATCACTATCAACTTGGCACCATTGCATTGCCTTTCATTTCTTCTTCCATACAGATTGCTGACATGTTTACCAATGTAATTTCTGCTTCGCGTTTCCAATTTTTATTTAGTAAACTCTTAATGCTACGTACAACATCATCATAAGTTTGAGGAAGGATATTAGATTATATAGTTTAATATTTTATTTATTACTTGTTTCCTATTATTATTCGATTATCTTCTTTTCAGCATTTAAGGGTATATTAGTCTTTTTTATATACTTTTCAAGTTAGTCTATATAAATCTCTCTTGAGATATTATTTTGATTCATTGATTAAAATAAGAAATCATAACTTTCTCATGTTCTCAAATTGGTTATTGGTTTTCTACAATATCTATAACTATAATATAAGAGTGAAGTGTCCTAAAAGTACTATTCAAAAATTTGGTTAAGTTATTTTGTTTTTTATGATGCTGTCTTTCTTTCTTTTAAACTTTTTTCTTGATTTGTTACTTTCTTATATTCTTTATTCTTTTTTTTTTCAACTTTTAAATATATTTTTAATAGATTTACTTTCTTAATCAAATTTGGCTCTATAAAAATATATTATTTTTAATATGTATTTACTGCCCTTTTTTTTTATTTTATAGTCGAACATAATGTGTCAAAAATATTATATCATTGAAAATTTTAATTTTTATGTTTATATATTAAATATTCAATAATTTTAGTATGTATACACTTTACATGTGTTTGAATGTGATTTTAACTAGTTTAGAATACAATTATCATTGTTTTATTTCTTTTGAACTTAAGCCCTCGTTTCGACATCCTATTTAAAGTACTTTCTTTCACAAAATTTAAAACCTATGATCCAAATGAGTTTTAACCAAATTATTGTTAGATTATATATAATTACTAATATGTTTTTCCAATAATATTTAAATATTATTTAATTTCTTATAGGGCATCATAATAATACTAAGTGATATATTATATGCACAGAGTATATGTTTTTTTCCTGCTATGTGGGAGGGATGGAATAAAATACATGAAAGGCTACAAAATGCATTGATAATTGACAGAAAAAGATCGATTCAAATACAGTAATATAGACACAAGTATTTTCTAATGAGATTTTTTTGAGCAACAAAAAAGCTTTTATTAGAATATAGAGAGAGTGGTTGTAGGTTAGGCATAGTCTAGCAATAATTTTATACTTGACTTTTTATTATAAGGTATAGAGTTCAAATCTCAATCTCATGGATGAAAAAAAAAAAAAAAAGCACAGAGAAAGGGAAAAAAAAAAAAGAAAAAAGAAAAAGAAAAAGACAAGGGCGGGACAAAGCAACCAAAACAAACTCCTAAACAACAAAACCTATGCAAATGAGTTAGTTATTATTTCTTTTTCTGACTAGATTAATTAACTTATTACAAAACATAGTTAGTAACGAAATTATTACCTTGTTTTGAGAAAAACGAAATAATTACCTTATAATAACTAATTTTAAAAAAAGCTAATTATGGCCAGCATGCCTTGTGGGTTAATAGGTGATGATTGAATTCTGCCTTTAAAGTGACAAAAAGATAGGAACAAGGAACAAATACTATAAGACAACTTTAAGCCTCATTATCAAGTTGGAAAAAAATAATTAAAAAAAAAAACCACCGTTAAAAAAAAAAAAAAATCATATTCAGCTGGGATGAGATCAATGCCCTTGCAGTGTCCTTTGGTGCACAAGAAAAGGGGGGAAATACCAAATAATTATGGTCCTTGCAATAAATTAATGAACTTCATAATGAGTTTTTTTTTTTTAATAATATAATTAAGCACATAAATTTATATGTATATATATTGTTTTTAAGATTTGTAGTGAAAAAAGGATATCAAAGATTTGTAGAGCTCCTGATATTTTTATATTTGAACAAGTATTGGCACGTGTTGTTGGGAGAGTAAAAGGATAAACTGTTTTATTGATCGCTAAATTAATGAATTTGTGATGATTTAGTGTTTTTTTTTTCCTTTGATTTAAATACCTTTATATTCTTAAAAAGAATGCAAAATATGATCAAAATTGCTAATGTCCATTTTATTGAAGGTTTTTCATATGTGAGACGCATAGAGTCAATTTTTAAGCAAGAAAAAAAAATAAAAAAACAAAAACAAAAAACCTAACATGCCCCCATTTAGGAATGATGATTTCTAACCCCAATTTGAAAATTAGGTTTCCTTTCTTTTTCCAATGCAATTCTAATACCCTCAAAGCCATTTCCACTGCAAGATCAACAACTTCCTGTTGTTGTTTTACCCGTCAACAACTGCCCTACTAGTTGATTGGTCGTGATAGCTCATTCCCAAATCTCCTAAAGTTCATACTTGACCCCCTTTTTTTGGCTATCCCAAAACCGAAGCTTCTTAATTATTAAATGATTCAAAACCCAAAGCCCCGATCAATTTATGATAACTTTTTTACTCAAGCTCATAACCAAAAGAAACAATTTCACTTCATCATCAAATAGAAACCCTATTTCAGACCCAATTCAAACAGATCTCGTTTTCATATATATATATATATATATATATAAAGGAGAAAGAAGTAAATAACATATTTACTGAGATGAAAAAAATAAGTAACATATTTACGAAACTGTAAAAGTAAATTACCTATTTACGAGTAAATACGTTTTTACTCTAAGTAAAATTTTATTACTTGGTAAATAATTTGTTTACTATTAATTATGTTGTTGACTTCAAAAGTTTTGTAAATATGTTTTTCACTTATTATAGCTTATGTAAATATATATGCAATTTATTTTATACTTGGTGCAACGAACCTAATCAACACCCAATTTGAGCACAAACCATTCGATCAATGCCAAAGCTTGTGTGTGCGAGTTGCTGGGCACCGACAGACACAAAGCCAACATAGTGTCACGTTCGTATTTTTTCGTCGTGGCAGCGGATGGACGAAGCACGCATACGCGGGCCTAGTTGGCTGGATATCCTCGTTTTGGGGCGACCAGAGGTGCGTGTCAGATGTATGGTTGGGAATGCCCTAAGAGTGAAATACATTTTAGTTGTATTTTATTTATTTTAAACTGATTAATAATATATTTAAGGTTTTTTCATTATATATTTGTTATACTGTCCTCATCTAGATTTACATGTTAAAGTAAATATAAGCAAATATGGCTCATTGACTACTTAGTATTTAAACTGTTAGAATATTGCATGCAATGAATTTTTGTATGCGAGAAGACAACGTTTTAAAATAAGTAGTCTAAATCTATAGTCAGTAGTCTATGGGGTTAGAGTGAGCATCTAACTTATATGAAGACTATTATGTTGTCTAAAGCCAATTTGGGAGATGGTTTGTCTTGACCATCTAGAGCGAGCCGACTTCCAAGTAGAGACATAGATATATTGCCTAGTGGTGGTGATATATTGGACTGGACCAAAGTGTAATTAATCTATAAGTTCACTTGATTAGATTAATTCACTTTTGACGTTCATTATGCAATAACCTTAATCCTAAGTAAGTAAATGACTTCATGTTTATGACTTATGTACTTTGATGTTCCAAACGCTAAAGCATTTCGGAATAGTAAGCTATTTAACCGATTTGTTGGGTACATGACTTATAATTGATGTGAGCTTTACTTATAGATATAGAATCGTAGCTCTTATAAAAAGTAAATATTATCCTCTTAACGACATTATACAGTATGTGAAAATGGATGAGGCCTCAGGTCGTTTGCTGGGGAAATGACTAATTATTCACTTTGGATGAAAAATCATTTTCCTATTGGATGTATAATGGATCTTTAAGATATCGATCAAAAGGTTGAACGAACTTTAACTTTAAGTTGATTATGGATATTATATGAGGGTGTTGCATAAATGATAAGGTCATTGGATTGCGACTACACACTGGCTTACCTAATATGATATATATAATTGAAAGTATAGTTTCAGATTTATAGTGGTGTGACTCGGAAACTAATAATTGTATATTTAATTTATTTTGTATAGAATAGTTAATTACATAGATTATTGGAGCTCATATTATATATATGTCTAATTGGTTCATTTACTAGCTCAATATAATTACTTAATAGATGGTAATCAATTGGGATATTTATTATGGCTTTAATTCTTGTACTTAGTGAAGAGACTTAGTGAAGAGAAAATTTCAGAACACCTCCCACAAGGTGTAGGTATTTTTTCTGCCAAAGGTAGAGTGAATTTTGTTTCATTTAATAAATTGGATAAATATTTAGTTTGGCTAAATATTTATTTAAATATAAAATTTGAAATTTGAAATAATTATATTTATCTTTTGTAATAAATATGAGATTAACTTAAGTTAAGAGATATGTATAAATTAATTATTTGGATAGTTAATTTAAATATCTAGATAATCTTATTTGAATAAATATTTTAAATTAAATATGGTAATTATCCTATTTGGATTTAAAATTGAAACAAAATCTTATCCTAGTCTACCTTGTGTAGGCGTTTTTTATGAGGATAAGGGAGGGAAAAAATTTTCTCCTTATTGATTTTATTTGAATAATTATTACATAATTATTTAATTCAAATAAAGTTACCAAGATTTTATTTTGAATTTAAATTAGAGTTATAAAATATTATTCATGGAGATAAAATCATAAGATAATTTGAGATAAAAATTTAAATCAAATTTTGAATCTCCTAGACCTATTTGTGAGTGATTTTTCTGTCTTCCATGTAAGAGAAAAAACGCATATTAGGGAAAGAGGAGAGATAAAACTCTTTTTTCAAGTGTCCTATTCGAATTCAAATTTTACCCAGTCAATTCATTATAAATAAGATCCTAGGAGCTCCTATTATATTAGACCACAGACTATAAGGTGATCAAGCTTATTATTATTATCCTATTACAGTAATAATAAGCCGTAAGAGTTCTAGGTAGTTGGAAGGAGAAAGCCACGCATGAATATCGATTGAAAGACCAAGTGTCCACACACTCTACTGTCTGGGAATTGGAGAATAATAAAGAATGCTAGTTGGTTGAAGCTCACTTTGATCACATCCTCTGGCATTCCTGTTGTCTTACTTGCGCTCACATATCTGCATGGTGGCAATTTTAAATGGCAAGCGGTAGTAATGGGCATGCGATCTGGTGATGATAAAGGTAGGCCCACGAGGGTCAAAGGTGACGGTGAGCTCTAGAACGATAGGGGTTGGGGGGCTGCTGATGGTGGGAAGAAGGTTGTTGGGCATGTTGTTAACGGAGGGGGCCACGTTCAAATAATATGCATATGTGATTGGTTAGGGCTTCGTTCTTAGTAAAGTTTTTTTTTTTCCTCATAAGGCCATGTTTGGTTGGAGGGATGGAAATGGGTGGAGGGAAAGAGGTGAAAGGAGATGTGTCATTGTTCGGTTGGAGGGAAGATAAGAGGGAGAGGGGATGTGGAGGTGTCTCCCTCTGAGCCCACCAATTTGCATCCTTCCACTAACAACATTTAGTTGGAGGGATTGGTGGATGGATGGAAAGGGGTGAAGGGAGAGGAGTGAAGGAAGATCTAAATAAATTATTTAGTTGAAAGGAGATGGGTAGGGAGAGGAGATGTTGAAGGAGGAGCTCACCATCCATGCCCACATTATGGATCCTTCCTCTATTGGACGGATCGAAGAGGGGGAAAATAAAAGGAGGAAACGTTTGGTGAAAAATGCTCATTTTACCATCCATTATATCAGTTCAAAGTTGCTTCTTCTTCTTATTTTTTTTTAACCTAAACTAAACAATAAAAGCCACATTCGGCATTTTCTCTCTAGCCCCTCTCTTTTACGTTCTCCTCTTTTTACTTTTTTTTTTTCTTTATTTTCTTCTTTAAGTTTCTTTTTGTTTTGTTTTACTTGTAATGTGCAAAAAGGTGTTTAAAGAAACATGTTGAAAAGTTTATAAATAGTCAAAGCGAATAATGTTGTAATTTTACATTTAAAATCCATCAATCATTTCAATTCTCTTTTTATACCAAACAAAAAAATGGGGATATGTTTTCCCTCCTCCTATCTTACCAAATATTACGAAGAGAGTTACTTTTCTCTCCATCCGTCTAACATTCTTCATCTCTCTTCCTCTCCATCCCTCCGACCAAATATAGCCTAATGGAAGGACACAAGCTCTCTTTTTTTGAGCTTGAACTATTAGGAAAATTAGTATTATATATAAAAGAAAGTTACTATTTTCTATGTAATTATCTTTATTATGAACTTTTTAATTTATTTGTAATTATTGTATTTAGAATAGTATTGATTTTAGATAATTTGTTAGTATTAGGTAGCTTACCCGATCGTGTATATTGTAACTTGTATTTATATGAGAGCTCATTCATAGTACTCATCGCTAATAAATTAATTATTCTTAGTCCATGGACATAAGCACATCCATGTTAAGTATCCTTATGTTCTTCTTCTCTTATCACTATTATTATTATTTATATGGTATCAGAGCTTAAGATCATAGACCTCAACCTTTCTCTTCATCTACCCCTTTCCTTTTCCCCGCCTTCCCCACCCCTTCACGTCAACACCAAAAAAAACAAACACTCACACACACAGAGACAAAAACTACGTCCAACCCTAATAAAAAAAAACCCCCCTATAATCATCCCTTTTGTTTTATTTATTTTATTTTATATCTTATCATAGTGATCATATTCAAACGAGTCACTGATCGTTTGATCCCCTGTGCTATGTGCCTTCTTTTTACAATTGTTGTCTCTAACGCTATTATGTCCAGTTCTGACGATTACATCCCATCGCCCATGCATCATTTCTCTTTGCACCCAAGTGCCCATTGTCTTCTTCCTATTCTTTTGATGATTGTCATCTCTACACCAAAGTGCCCGTTGTCTTCTCCTTTCTTTCCTGGCAATTGTCGTTACTGCACCCAAGTGCCATTTGCCTTCTCCCTCCTCCTCTGACGATTGTCGTCCATGATTCATTATTTTTATTTTCTATGGATTAAAAAAAAAGGAAAAAAAAAAAGAAAAAAATAAAGTATCTTCTATTATACTTCAAGATTGGATCTCCTATTGGAGCTCCAACTTGCGGAAGCATATTATAAAAGTTAGTATTACATATAAAGAAAAGTTACTATTTTCTATGTAATTATCTTTATTAGGAACTTTTAATTTATTTATAATTATTGTAATTTAGAATAGTCTTGATTTTAGGTGATATGTTAGTATTAGGCAGCTTACCCAATTGTGTATATTGTAACTTTTATTTATATGGGAGCCTATTCATAATGCTTCTTGCTAATGAATTATTTGTTTTTAGTCCGTGGAAGAATATATATGTTAAATATTCTTGTGTTCTTCTTATTCTCTTATTACTATTATTATTTTCTTATTTAATATTCTATATGAACTACCCCTAAAAAATTCATGGGACAATATAGTAATAAGAAAAAAAATATACCATCCATCTTTTCAATTCTTCATCCGTCTTACCAAAAAATATAAAAAGATTCCTACAAATCTTTTCATTATTCATATTCTTCATCCCTCCAACGCTCTCCATCTTTACTCCTCTCCATCCCTTCTACCAAACATATTCTAAACTTAGTTCGGTAAATTTACATAAAAGTTAAGAGTCACATTTTAGTTTTTGGTTTATTTTTTAATAGACAGTTGGCTAATTTTATCTTTTGATACTCTTTCTAAGAGTTTATCGGTATTTATATAAGAAAAAAAAAAGAACGAGAAAAAATCATCATCAATTTACTAATTTGGGAATCAACAGAGTAATTTAGCCAGAATAGAAGATCTAAAATTAAGAAAATGTAATGGTTGAAAACACTAATAACTTGTTTGGTTCATATGTTTGAACAGTAAGTTTAAACAAAAAATTTATTTTTAATGAATAATATTGTTGATCGTGGATTCAAATTCATTTGGCAGTATAATATCCATATATTTCTATGTACATATTTAGGAAATCTCTGTCGTGCGGCAGCCACAAGTCCGATGAAACCACTCGAAAAGAAAAAGAGACAGGGACTTCGGCCGACAACAAAAAGGCCAAGCCAAAGGCCTTCGAGGATTTCACCAGAGCTTGTGACGATTGTCGCCAGTGTTGACTAATGCATCTGAGGGAGACAAAGTGGCATAGGGCTTTGAATTCTTACAACAATCAATGGCTCTCCGACAGTGGGTTAGCGATAGGGGGTTGATGGTGATCAAATTGGCTTAGGCACAGTCCGCATTCTTAGCGAGCTGTTGCTACATGTTTGTGATGAGGGAGCTCGTGATGGCGCTAGGCTTGGAAGGAGAAGGGGAGAGGTTAAGAAACGTGAAGGCCGAGGGGCGAAGACTCTTTCTCTTCAGCGACTCTCTCATGGGGTTGTATTCCAGCCCACTCGCTCTCTTTCTCATCAGTACCCTTCATTTTACATCTAACGGTTCTAAATGAGCTGCCATTTGTGTTCGACAAATATTGGCTCTTGTATAGAAGACTTAACCTACATTATATACATATATGCATATATTGAGATGACAAGACAAATATCTTGTGTTGAAAATAGTGAGCGGTGGAAATACTGTTTGGGTGTAAAGAAATGAAACAGAAAGAGAGAAAATCAAAGGGTTTGAGGCGAAAGAATTCCTTTTCTTAAGGTTTTATTTGCCTCCACTACAAACAAATTGCTATCGGGTGATTTGACAAATTACCTTCAAGATACAACAAACCCGTGAATTTAATAAGTAGCAATCTTATTAAATTCTAGAATAAGATATGAAATTAACATCAGAAATTGGAGTTTTATAGTCTTTAATATGTCTGTTCATGAAGAGTTGCAACAGATAAAACATACATGTTTTTTAAATTAAAAGGTGTCTTTTCAGTCAAAAAACTTATCCGTTTCAACAGACATACTTGTTGGTCATCATAATTTAATTATGACCGTTAGATTGTAATAATTCAATTAACGATTTAAATTATATATGAATAATTTAAATCCGATCATTAGATCGTGTCCGATCAAATCAACGGTTCATATTTAATCTGAAAAAGCACCGCAAGTGCAAAGTGTGCCCTAATAAGGGCCCAAAAACGCCCTAAATGCCCAATTGCCCTCGCGCACGCGTGTGATGGTACATAATAGTAACATAATCCCTATTATACATTAATAATCCTTATATTTCACTTATTTCAATTTATATTACCATACGTACTTATACTTTTTCAATATGAGATTTTATTATTTTTACTGCTCAATGGTAATAGAAAAATATTACAATCTCTCTACCATCTTGACCGGATACGTAGAGATGCTTTGGGCATATTCTGTAATGAAGTCGGGGTATAATTATTGCATGGATAAGGCGAAGCCAAGCATATGAGAAGATGGGCCATCTCTCCCGTTATAACAAGATAATGTTTTTACTTTTGTTTATTTATATAAAGAAAATTGTGACAAAATATTTGTAAAAAATTCCTTTCATATATCCTATTTTATGCTTTCATCAACCTAGCTAGTTAGTCAAATTCCACGTAGAAAACCAATCCGAGAAAGAAAAAAAAAGAAAAAGAAAAAAAGAAAGAGATTTGCATATGTGAAACATGTGTCTAATTATTTTTGTCTATGGTAGGACTACAAGTTTTTGAATTATGTGAAAAATGTTTAATTATTTTTAGATGCTATGTGCAAGTTTAGAATTAAATAACTATGAAAAATTACCCAAAAAAAAAAAAAAGAGTTTAAGTAACACAAAATATTTAATTTTGTAATTTTAAAAACTGCAAAAAAAAAAAAAAAAAAAACTTTTAAAATTATTATTTTTTTAGAAGTTTGAGTCTAGTTTAATTATTCATGTCTTTAATCTAATGACTTGTGTAACTATAAAAGCATTTCTCTTCAAAACTTGAGCTTGTTAGCTTAGCATACATTGGCTTGCTAATTGCATAATACTTTTCTTTATTGTCTTGAAAAGATATGAATATTTCATGCTGGCTTTTTATTTTATATTTTATATTTTAAAGAAAATATCCATCGTGGGCTAATGAGAAAAAAGAGCATTTTCTCATAATCTCAATTCTCACGGGTACTTATCGCACGTTTCAATGATGTATCTCAATGATTTTATCAAAATCATGTATCTCAATGATTATCCTTTCAACGAAATAATGATTATTCAAAAAAAAAAAAAAAAAAAAAAAAAAAAAGAAATAATGTCACTGGGGTGGGTAGGGGAGGTGTGGGGCAGGGTAAACTGATTTTGAGGTTACACGTCAACCCACCAGCGATTCGGTTGTATTTGTTATTGTTTTTCTTTTCCTCCTAAAATATTAATGAATCAAATAATTAAAAAAAAAAAATATTCCCAGCCAAAAAAAATGAAAAAATAATTTAATAATGATAAAATTTACTACTACTTATGGGAAAAAAAAACCCACTCTATTATAATAATTTAGCAAAGACTCCTTTAAAATTTTCTTATTGTATAACACACAAGCAAGCACACACACATTTTTTATTAAATAGATCGACCGTTAGGGTCTTCAGTAAGAGAAACCAAGTGAACCCCGCTAAATTTACAACTTTCAAGTAATTTTCTTTTCGATCTAGTATATAGATTATTCATCCAAATAAAAAATAAAACTAAAACACACAATTTTATTTACATTAAAAAGAAACAATACAACAATTGACAGTACAATCAATACAAGAAATATTTATAAACATATTCAACCACAATCAAATTTTTAATACATTAAAAAGTGTTATATGCAAAAATATCATAAATTTGACACATTTTTATAATTTTACCCACTATAATATTAAATTTGATACTTTTATCATTTCATAACACTATTATCAACTTTAATGTTAGAGTTGACAAAATTCAAAGGAGGTGCGCAAAACATGACTTTCCACTTAATTTTTTTATTCAAAACTGAGATGAAAAACTTAGGTTTAGACTCGAGAGCCAAACATAACCTTACATTTTTTTTCTTGATATGGTTAACCTTTTAAACTTCTCGCATTTGTTAAATAAAAATTTTGATATTTGACTTCTCAAACTTTAAAATCTATTATACTTAATCCTGATCGAAATCGAGATTTCGATTATTATAATTTTCTTACACCCAACATATATATCTTTTTTTTTTTTTTTTTTTTTTTTCGCGTTGATCTACATAAATATAAATCCCCACATTTGCATTGTTTTTTTAATTATTATAATTTTCTTGCACCTGACACACATTATTATTGAAGGACACCTACGTCCTTTTGTTTGCATTGATCCACATAAGAAAATTCCCTCGTTTGCATTCATGAAGAGATCACATATAAATCACGTGTAAAAAATTATAAAAAATTATCTCCATTTTTAATTTAGCTTAAATTTTTGTCTTTTGTTTTAAAGGAGAAATTTCATTAAACTTACTAAAAAAACAAAAATACCAAACATAAAAAATCTTATATTACATGAGGAAAACCCTTTTAACAAGAATGGATCCACTAATAAAATCTGATTATGCTCAAAGAGAAATATGTATGTTTGAAACCCGATAACAGATATATACTTCGATATATTGAAATCAAACACATATAAGATTCTTTTTAACAAAACCCAAATAATCAATAGATTTTCTTGATCAATTAAGGACCAAGACTCAGTAGCACTAGAGCTACTACTGACTCCACATAAAAGTAACTCTAGCGGTACCAAAACACTGTCAATATTTAGTTCTGACGAATAAAGATCCAACTTGGAAGATGGAGAAACCACCTCCGTTATTATAAATAGCAAAAAGAAATAAAACACACCAAAGAAAAAATGATAAAACATCATCATTATTACACACAAAGTTACACACCAAAAAACAAAAAAAACCAATCACACAGAAAAGAGTCATTGCGATAAAACGAACCACATTGTCGAGAGAAACTGGCTTGCCGAACCTGAGCTGCTGCATGACCTCTTCGGCGCATAATGACCACGCACTACCACCAACTATCTCATTTCTGTCTTGTTCCTTCTCATAACACCCATCCTTCTACCACAGGCTCATTTTTGTCAAGACTCTCACCATATGATTTTCACCTTTATCTCTAGAGCCGGGAAACTAGAGATAGATCGAAGACCGCCACCGGAATCCGACCCCAAAAGAGAAAAAAGATTGAGAAACTTTATCTCTCATACGTTAGAGAGAGAAAGAGAGAGAAAGAGAGAGAAGAGAGAGAAAGGGAAAGGGAAAGTCCCCAATTACCTCATTTTGGTACCTTTTTAATTTAGCTTAAAATACATAAATTTTAAAGTTTGAAAAATCAATTGTGGAGATTTTTACACCAGAGCAAGATGACAAATTTAAATAACATCTATAACTATATTCTATGCAAACGAGCTTTAATTTTATCTACGCATTCTTGAAAGTTTGGACTTTGGAAGTTACAAATTTCCAAAAATAAAAATAATAATAATAATGAAACTTTTGAAAGAGAGAGAAACTGAAAAAAATAAAAATAAAACAGATTTTTTATTATTTTATAAAACTGTTTGCCGTTTCATTACAACAGCAGTTTTGATCCCAAGAGCAGACAATTGGCAATTGTCGGGACATAGACACTAGCATTAAAAGGCAAACATTTCCTCTATAATGCTTTGCCACCTCCTCTTCCACGTCCTCGTCGTCGTCGGCTCGGCTCCGTCCTCTCTGACTGCGAACTCTCTCTCTCTCTACTTTCTCTCTCTAGAGGAAAACTGGAAAACGGAAAGGGAAAAACTCTCTCTCTCTCTCTCTCTCTCTCTCCCGTTGCATAGCTAGGGTTGGACTCTGAGCGTGGCAGAGCAGCCATGGGAATCGCTCGGAGGCAGCTCAAGGCTATGCTCCGCAAGAACTGGCTTCTCAAAATCCGTCACCCTTTCATCACCGCCGCCGAGGTTTCTCTCTCCTCTGAACTTTTCAGAATTTGACCTTCATTTCCGTTTGAATTATATGATCTTTTTGTTTCAATTCGCTTTGTTTTCGTTCAAGATCACCGCTAATTCAGAATTGTCTCAAAAAACAGCCTCTTTTTCCTCCATAATTATTACTCTTCTCTCTCTCTCTCTCTCTCTCTCTCTCTATCTCTCTTCTTCTGTTCTTGGTGAAATTTGTCATATATATGTATATATACATATATATATATTTTTGGTGTAGTTGTTGTTTACAATTGTGTTTGAGGAGTTTGTGTAGAAATATTTACGAAATGCTTAGACGTTTAAATATAAAGCTCTTTTTTTTTTTTTTTTCTTTCTTTCTTTTTTTTCCCTGCAGATTTTGCTTCCTACAGTGGTTATGTTGTTGTTGATAATAGTAAGGACTCGAGTTGATACCCAAATTCACCCTGCACAAGCGTAAGTCCCCTGATCATCTCTCCTTTCTCTTTGGTTTGTTTTGTTTTTTTTAATATTTTAATTACATGAAATAAATGTAGTTTTTTCTACTGAATTATTTATTTGTTTATACGGGACTGCTATATATTGATCTAGTTATGACAAGTATTTCCTTTTTAGTGATTAATAGATTCTATAATGACTATACGAAGGAAAGTGGGATAGAATGAAAAAAAGTAAGGGCATGTTTTGCCTACAGTATTCGATCTTTTTTCAGCAAGTATCGGTGATAATTTTTACAAAACTGAAATAGGTATATTCGAGAAGACATGTTTGTGGAAGTGGGAAAAGGAATGTCCCCTAGTTTTGAACTAGTTCTGGAATTACTGTGGAGTGAAGGAGAATACCTGGCTTTTGCACCTGATACAGAGGAGACAAATACTATGATTAATTTACTGTCTGTGAAATTTCCCCTCATAAAGGTACAATTTGTTATTTTCTTGTTGTCATTCTTGTGCTGCGATTCTTTAAATTAGATTTCATGTCAAACTGTTTATGCATGCAAACTTATCTGATATATGGCTTCGGCATTTTTTTTTTTTGGGAGAAAAAAGATCATTTGCACACTTCTCTTTGAGTAGTTACTTTCATTTTTCTTATTGAAAAATTCTACTACAATCTTTCTTTTGGTGTATGGTTTAGTCAACTCGAGCGAGTTAATTTAACTGACATTTTGTTTCACCAAGAGTGAAATGACGGATTTTACAGAATGCTAATTCATTTCCTTGACAAAAGTCTTGTGAATTGAACCTTATGTTTTGCATCATACTTACAGCTGGTTAGTAGAGTTTACAAAGATGAAGAAGAGCTGGAAATGTACATTCGCTCAGATACTTACGGTACCTGCGGTGAACTCAGGTGAGTTATTTTCCATATTAAATTGAAGCGAACTTACTCTAAAATGTACTTTTGTTTTATGTTTAATATGCATGTGTGATGTGTGTAAATGACTGAATATGCCTTTTCATTTGTAGATTCTTTCCATCAAGGGAAAAATGATCTTTCGAAAATGGATAGTTTGCAAGTTTTGTACTCTGAATTATTGTTTAGAATATACATGCTTCAACTTTGTTATTCATTCTTGTGGTAAAATGAGAGAAAAGTTGTATCTTTCTATTCACAATTACAGGGCTTATATACACGAGATTACAATAAGAAAGGGAAACTAAAATATCAAAGAAAAGGGAAACTAACTTAGCTAAATCAGGAAACCCTATATTCAGTAACAACTATATCAAAATCACATTCCTGATTTCTAGAAAGTGATTATTTACAGTTTGACCGACCACCACCAATCAAGGGATCTAATTCATATTTTCCCACACTCCCCCTCAAGCTGGTGAATAGATATCAGTCATTCCCAGCTTGAAAATCAGATCCTGAAACGCCGAACTGTTGAGCCCCTTTGTAAGAACATCTGCCAGTTGACCTCCTGTGGGAACATATGGTGTACAAATTAATCCACTCTCTAATTTCTCCTTGATAAAATGTCTGTCTATCTCAATGTGCTTAGTTCGGTCATGTTGCACAGGATTATGTGCAATGTTGATTGCCGATTTATTGTCACAGTAGAGTCTCATTGGTCCACTCCATCTAATCTTCAAGTCTTCCAGTATAATCTTTATCCATAACAGCTCACACACACCCTGTGCCATTGCTCTAAACTCCGCTTCTGCACTAGACCTGGCTACAACATTTTGCTTTTTGCTTCGCCATGTTACCAAATTTCCTCCAAGGAAAGTACAGTAACCCGAAGTTGACCTACGATCCACTGGAGACCCTGCATAATCTGCATCTGTATAGGCTTCAAGGACTAGCTCGGAATTTCTCTTGTACATTATTCCCTTCCCTGGATTAGCTTTCAAGTAGTGAAGTACACGGTAGGCAGCCTGAAGATGAACTTCTCTTGGATCGTGCATAAATTGGCTGATGACACTCACCGAGTATGCAATATCCGGCCGAGTATGAGAAAGATAGATAAGCTTTCCAACTAATCTCTGATACATCTCTTTATCTACTGTCTGTTCTTCAATAGCCTCTCCAAGTCTATGATTTGGCTCTATAGGCGTTGCAACCGGTTTGCTTCCAAGCATTCCTGTTTCCTTGAGAAGATCAGTAACATATTTTTGCTGTGAAATGAAGATGCCTTGTTTAGAATGAGCAACCTCAATCCCCAGAAAATATTTCAACCTTCCCAAATCTTTAATCTCGAACTCTTTGACCAAACATTGCTTCAAGGCTTGCTTCTCCTCTTCATCATTTCCAGTTACAATCATGTCGTCCACGTAGACTATCAATACTGTGACTCCCCCTGCCGCTGAGTGTTTAATGAAGAGGGTGTGGTCTCCTTGACTCTGCTTATATCCCGTAGCTGTCATTACCTTAGTAAGTCTCCCAAACCAAGCACGAGGTGACTGTTTCAACCCATACAAGGCCTTCTTTAACTTGCATACCTTTTTTTCCTTCTACCCCTCCAAAACCTGATGGGATACTCATATAAATTTCTTCATCTAGGTCCCCATGTAAAAAAGCATTCTTCACATCATACTGCTGTAGTTCCCAATTACAGTTGGCTGCTAATGACAGCAAAATTCTTACCGTGTTCATCTTCGCGACTGGAGCAAAGGTTTCTTGATAGTCAACTCCATATGTCTGTGTGTATCCTTTGGCAACCAACCTTGCTTTGTAGCGCTCTAATGATCCATCAGCCTTATACTTTAAGGAAAATACCCACTTACACCCTACTGTCTTTTTCCCCTTCGGCAGGTCCACTAACTCCCATGTTCCATTCTTTTCCAATGCATCCATCTCAGCTCTCATGGCTTTCCTCCATTCTCCATTAGATAATGCTTCAGATAAATTGTTTGGAATAGAGATTTCATTCAGACTCGTAAGAAAGTTCCTATGGGTTGGGGAGAATTTCTCGAAGGACACAAAATGGGTTAGAGGATACAATGGTCGTTTGGTACACTCTCGAGTTCCTTTCCTCACGGCTATAGGTAAATCCTGGTCAGTTGTTTGAGTTTCAGGAAGTTGGTGTTCTACAAGTGGGATAAATTAGGTTCGGATACTGTTACCCCTCATTCTCAGAAATCGGATTGGAGACTTGGGCTTGCATCAGATCAGGAGCTAGACCTTGCTTCCTCGAGTACAACCTTCCCTTTTCCGTATCGTATATGATCAAGAGTCCTATTATCCTGTTCAGGAGACACGGGTGACAAGATAGGAGACACGGGGGACGGGACAGGAGACAACACGGGTTCTGTATTTGAGATGAACTCATTTACTGAAGTGGACTGAGAGTTCGACACAGGAGGAGAGGATGGTAATTGAGACAGAGATGAGGGTGGTAGATCAAGTAGAAAGAAATCCTTATCTTCTATGATAGATGACTCCCCCTGAAGATAAGGTTCAGTGAAATATGGTTTCCCTTCTGCAAAAGTAACATCAGCTGAGATATAGAGTTTCCTGGTGGGTGGATGAAAACATTTGTAACCTTTTTGTGTGGATGAGTATCCTACAAAGACACACTTAATAGCTCTAGGATCTAATTTACCCCGATTATTGCCCAGTATGAACCTTAAGCTGTTCATACTGGGTGAGTTTACCAATTCTCCCAAAAGCTTAAGCTGTTAGGAGGTGAGCCAACAATAGTTTTATATTTCAACACTCCCCCTCACGTGCAGGCCAGACAATGGGCAAACGTGCGGACACATATTAATTTGAAAGTCCAACACAAATTATAAGAAGCCCGAAACATATTAAAGGCCCAACACGCAATGATAATAAAGGGGGTTAAATAGTGCAATTACAGGGGTTCGAACTCAGACCTCCTGCTCTGATACCATGTGGTAAAATGAGAGAAAAGTTGTATCTTTCTATTCACAATTACAGGGCTTATATACACGAGATTACAATAAGAAAGGGAAACTAAAATATCAAAGAAAGGGAAACTAACTTAGCTAAATAAGGAAACCCTATATTCAGTAACAACTATATCAAAATCACATTCCTGATTTCTAGAAAGTGATTATTTACAGTTTGACCGACCACCACCAATCAAGGGATCTAATTCATATTTTCCCACAATTCTGTCATCTCTCTTCGAGATATTATAATCTGCTTTGATTTGCTCAGCTGCTAAAAAGAATTCATGTAAAATGTGTATCAGATTAAGTTTTTGATTTTAATATGACATGTTGTAATTATTTGTTATCATCACTCTATTGTTCTCGCTATTATACTTTTCTCTTGGTAAAGTAATTGACAAAGTCGACATTAGGCTATCTGATTCATGAGAGTTGCATTATTAAATTTTGGTTGTATCACTTAATTACTGAAGTGTTCTCTTCGTCTAGGAGCTGTTCTAACCCTAAAATCAGAGGAGCAGTTGTATTCCATGATCAAGGCCCTCACACGTTTGATTATAGTATCCGTCTCAATCACACATGGGCTTTCTCAGGATTTCCTGATGTTAAAACAATTATGGATACAAATGGCCCTTATCTTAATGATTTGGAACTGGGCGTTAGTCCAATACCAATAATGCAATACAGCTACAGTGGATTTTTAACTGTATGTTTCTGTGCCTTCTCACTTTTTTGGTCTCTTGTACATCATTTGTATTTCTTTTCTGTCGTTTTCAATGTTGTCTTTAAAATGCTTCTATCTTTTTGTTTTTGCTTTAATTTGCACATTTGTACATGATAGAAAGAACAAGTCAACTAAGAGGGAGAAATTGTTCATACTGGGGAGAAAATTATGATATATATCTTGTTCTAAACTCTTTTTAACTTTGTATGTTGGAGAAATTGTTAGAAAAAGTTGATACAGTCACTCATTAGTAAGATGTAACGGTAAGTACTAGAAGTGATATTGGAGGCAGAAATATTTTTAAACTTCATTAAAGATGATAGCCACAGCAGTCTCTATGTGCAGAAATACTATGTTTGAAGTATTTTTGCACTGGTCATGAGATGATCTGAAATAATTGTTGGTTGCCGAATATCCTTTTTCCATAAATACTACTTTTATTTCTTGTTTAGCTATCTGATATGTATTTTTTGGAAATGTTGTCCTACTACTGCAGCTCCAGCAAATTTTGGATTCTTTTATAATTTTTGCTGCCCAGCAATCTGGGAGTGGAACTTCTCTCCATTCCTCTGATGCACCATCTTTTCTCAAAGTTCCATGGATGCAATTTAGCCCTTCTAATATTAGACTAGCTCCATTTCCAACTCGTGAATACACTGATGATGAGTTCCAGTCGATTACCAAGAATGTCATGGGTGTATTGTATGTTTCCCTTGAATTCAAGTTTTTGTGTTGGCTCCTTCTGATATTATAGCAACTTTTTCATAATTTTCCCCATTTTTGGTTAATTTAAATTTTCTTACAAGGTATATCTAGTAAATCTGGAACTTGGGTGTGCAGGTATCTTTTGGGTTTTCTCTACCCAATTTCTCGTCTGATTAGCCATACGGTGTTTGAGAAGGTTTGGTAATGATTTTGAATGGTATAATTGTCTAAGGGATGTCACCATGCTCTGTTGACTTCCCCTGGCCTTACCGCCTTCAATGTTCGGTCTTGTCTGTCATAAAATATTGACCGTTGATTTATGATGATTCAGGAGCAGAAGATAAAAGAAGGTCTCTACATGATGGGGCTGAAAGATGGCATATTTTATATCTCTTGGTTCATTGCATATGCTTTGCAGGTAGATCTATCTTAACTGACTGCCATTTCATTGCAGGGAATTTTTCAGCTGTGTTGTCCTTAATTTCAAACTTTTCAGTTATTTGGCCTTTATGTCGGAAACTTGTGATCAACTTTTTTTTGCATGGGACTAGTAATTATTACAGACAGTAGTTAATAACTAAATTGGATTTAGGTGTAGTTATGTCTGCTTCTTGTTGATTCTTCTAGACATGAGCATGTTGAATTTCTTTTTCTCAGAGGTCCTTATATTGACAGTTTATTTCTTCCGCAGTTTGCAATTTCTTCTGTAATCATTGTGGTTTGCACTATGGACAACCTTTTCAAATATAGTGATAAGTCACTGGTGTTCATGTACTTCTTTCTGTTTGGACTAAGCGCGATCACACTGTCATTTTTAATCTCGACATTCTTTTCTCGAGCCAAAACAGCTGTCGCGGTTGGAACTCTTTCTTTTTTGGGTGCCTTTTTTCCATATTACTCTGTCAATGACCAAGCTGTGTCGACGTTAGTACTCTGATTTGAGCAAGCTCTTTCTTTTCCTCCTTTAAAATTCATATTTTACAAAGTGATTATTGATATTAACGTTGTCACTTCAGGATATTAAAGGTTGCTGCTTCTCTACTTTCACCTACGGCCTTTGCTCTGGGGTCGATTAACTTTGCTGATTATGAGCGTGCTCATGTTGGACTTCGTTGGACCAACATATGGCGAGTATGTCCTATAATTATTAGTGGTTTATTCATTTAATTGTTTATTTTTCATTTAAATTTGTTTTTTCCCCTGCTGCAAAAGTGTTAAGATCTACATTTTCTGCGTCTAAATTTTCAAAACAATGATTTCTGTAGGCATCATCTGGGGTTAATTTTTCAATTTGTCTCCTTATGATGATAGTTGACACGTGGCTCTACTGTGCAATTGGTCTTTACTTGGATAAGGTATTATATTTTTTTACGATACCAAAGTTAGTCTTCCAATTTGTTCTGGTCTCTCTCTCTCTCTCTCTCTCTCTCTCTCTAGTCATATATATATATATATATTTAAAATCTATTGTTATTTCTTAGGCTCCTTTTTAGGAAATAGTGCTTGTAAATTGTGATTTAACTTTAACACCATAACATACGTGTAATGGAACTGAGTTCAGAGAGAATTAGGAGTTCGTCTACGACTAGATACCCCCAAAATACCACTATTGAAAGAAATGGTGATTGCATAATTATATAAGTTCACTAAGATATAGCTTGATCTGGAAGATGGTTAGCTCACATTAATAGTTACCCAGTGAGCTAAATTCTCAAGTTCTTTACATGTGTATTCAATAATCACTCTTATGAAACAGTTTGTTCATTTATGAAGCCTATTTAATATCGATACTTATTTTATCTGTTCAGGTTCTTCCCAGGGAGAATGGAATTCGCTACCGATGGAACTTCATTTTCACAAAGTGCTTTTGGAAAAAGAAAAGCTCCGGCAATGATCACTCTTCCTCTCCTCTGGTTAATATAAATCAAAATGATTCCGAGGGAAAGAATAATATCTTTGGGAAAGATAATATTAAACCAGCTGTGGAAGCTATAAGTTTGGACATGAAGCAACAAGAGCTTGATAACAGGTTCTTGTTTTGAAATTGAATGCATTAGTGTTTGTAATTCTGATCTATAGTTGACTATTCCCTCTGACTATTCCCTCGCATCTTTTATCTAGACGCATTCATATAAGGAATCTGCATAAGATATATTCCACGAGAAAGGGGAAATGCTGTGCTGTTAACTCACTACAACTCACCTTGTATGAAAATCAGATTCTTGCTCTTCTAGGTAAATCTGTTATTACGATTGAATTATTTGTTTTCAACTTGCAATGGTCTTATCGTTATATACATACATACATATATATATATATATATTTATTTATTTTTCTTGAGATCGGTTCTTACTAGTTATAGCACTATGAGCCATGGACATATTAGAAGTTTAAATTTCACGTTTATTGCTCAAATAGCTCATGTTTTTTTTCTTTAATGGTCTTGTCTACATTCTTGTAAAAGTAGCCGTTCGTTTCATTTAAAGAAAAAACTTAAATTAGAGTTCTTCAGATCAAATAGTTGAACGCATGAGCATCATATTTCAGCTGGTTCTGACTGTGAGTGATGGATTAGCTGATTCCTTGTCTGTTTCCAACTTGCATGTAGTTACTTTTAAATATTGAAAAGTTATTTCTCTTCCCAGTTTTTTTTTTCCCCTTCACATGTCCCTTTTGCGGTTTCTTGCCAGACTTAATGCCTTGACTTGGTTAATGTTCAGTTAAGTTCCTCATATGTCATAATTATAGGTGTTCTACTTAAAAAAAAGCAGCATGCAGTTTCTACTTTAAAAAAACGAATATCACTTTCATTTTGAGCCCGCATTATCTTGAGGGGCCCTGTTTCTTCATATCACCATCAATGATGGTTTCAAATATCAATCCCCACTTCCTAGTCAGCAAACTTCTCCGACGACCTTTTCCCTCACTTGCATTTTATGTTTGTTTAGAATTTTGTGTAATAAGAAAGACGGCCTTTACCTGCTCTTGTCCTTCTAGTTTAAGTTTCACATTGCTATAAAATTGGATCCGTAAGAATATAAGTTGTATGGAACCTGAACTGTGATCTATGGTTGTGTTTTCTGTTATACTAAATACAACAAAAAACTAAGGAAAAAGAAAACCTTTCAAGCAAAAAAATAAAGGGGGGGGGGGGGGGGGGGGGGGGGGGGGGGGGGGGGGGGGGGGGGGGGGGGGGTGGGGTTGGGGGTTGGTTGGGGGGCTGTGGGGGGAAGAAAACCTAGTTTAGTTTTTGTTTGTTGTCAAAAAAAAAAAAAGTACGTTTGTTTTTCTACTTGTCTTTCTTTAATATGTTACTTCTATCTGATTTACTGATTTGGGTTATCAATTCTTAAGGACACAATGGAGCTGGTAAAAAGTACAACGATTTCAATGCTTGTTGGCCTTGTTCCTCCTACTTCAGGGGATGCTTTGGTCTTTGGGAAGAATATTAACACAGATATGGTAAGTTATGTTTTGGACCCTATCCTGTCTTCTTTGCTAGTGTTGTATGGAGTTCTGTATTCTAGTATTTTCCCATCAAATATAAATTTATTCTAGGTGATTAATTTCTTTCTACAATGTGGTTAGATATGTCTAAATGTGCACCGTTGCTTCCTGTTGCTGTTTGATGGCAAGAATTATCCCAAGTTCTTCTAATCATTCTAAAATGAGTGGCGCAATAGGCATGCTTGCCTATAAATTCTTTTTAGTGGGGTGTATACATTGATCCTCATGTTGTATTCATTACTGGCATAATCTATGCAAGGCTTTTAAGATGTTAGCTTGTTAAACAATTTATTTGACAAATCTTCTAATCTTGCATATAAGTTCTCTTTGGGCTATTCATTACTTATCATTATTATTTTTTGAACACAGTCGATTATAAGTTTGCTATTACAATAACTTTGGATTGGACCTGTCCTGCAGGATGAGATACGGAAGGGATTGGGTGTATGCCCTCAAAATGATATCCTTTTCCCAGAATTAACTGTGAGTTGGAAGTTGATTCATTTTCTCTTTTTTCTAGTGTTATAACTGAACTTGATTTTAATTATAAGGCGACTTCTCTAGATAACTTTGATAATTACTGACCCAGGTGAGGGAGCATTTGGAAATATTTGCTACATTGAAAGGTGTTGATGAAGATGTTTTGGAGAGAGTTGTCACTAATATGGTTGATCAAGTGAGTTCTTTCTTCCGTGTCTTGCATCAGTTGCTCTAATAGTCTGTAACACAACTGTTGTTTTTGCGACTTTAGCATTGAAATAGAATTCTTAGCTTATTTGATAGTTTGTGATGCCAGCCTCTTTTTTTTTTTTTTCCGGCTGGAATTTGATGCTAGCCTTTTAAACACATGACCTTGTGTATATGAAAGTATCTGCAATCTCAAGTCAATTTATTGAAAAGTTCTGCTAATTTTATTTGCTTCGGCTTGAATCTAGTTTCTTAAGGCATGCTTTCAAATTATTGGAATTTATAACGTATAGCATTTTTGATTGGCCTCATGAATTGTTTCTGTGAGTTGTTTATATTTGTGGGTAACATTATTATTTGTCCATTTCATTTTGTGTTCTAAGACATGGTACCAAAATGTTGAAGTTTGCCAAGTTTTAGCATACATAGACCACTCTCCTGAGTTATTCCTTTCAATGAAAGTGGCTCATTATTAATTTTGATGAAGAATCTCTCTAAGTACTTTGTGAGGTACTCTGGGTGTGATAAATGGAACAGTATTGAGCTGCTTTTGATATAATGATTCAAAAAATCCCCACCACTTAGCCTATAACACAGGTTATTTCGATTGTTATTACTTATTATGATAGGTTGGTTTAGCTGATAAAAGTAACACTGTGGCGAAGGCTCTTTCTGGGGGCATGAGGAGGAAACTGTCTCTTGGTATTGCACTGATAGGAGATAGTAAGGTTTGTTTGAAAAGGAAGTCACATCCCTATCTTTTTCCGTTATTATTATTATTGTTATTTTTTTAATCGGGGTGTGAAATTTAGTGGAATTGTTTATTGCTTTTCTCTTACAGGTTATAATTCTTGATGAACCTACCAGTGGGATGGATCCATACTCGATGCGTTTGACATGGCAATTAATAAAGAAAATGAAGAAGGGCAGGATAATATTACTGACAACACATTCAATGGATGAAGCTGATGAACTTGGGGATCGGATTGCTATCATGGCTAATGGTTCCTTGAAGTGTTGTGGAAGGTATAACCTACTGTAACAAAATATTCTCTCTTCCCTCCCTACAGAAACACACATTTATTTTATGCAAACAAAAACAATGCTAAAAATGTGTATTTTATTTATTTTTTTGGTTCTTACCTTCTTGAATGGTATATATTACTATGCCTTAACCTGCAGTTCACGTGGCTTTACTTTTAAATTTTGCCTCCCCTGATTCTAATTTAGAGTCTTTTAATGATACTTATCTATGTAGGTTTTTGTACTATAATATTACCTGGTTCTCTTCTTTCTTCTCTTGATTAGGTGTGTCTTAGGTTGATGCTTTTACAATACCTAGTCACAGTCTTGGGTAACAAATTTTCTTGGCCTTGGGTTTCCATGCTTATGTAGTTTTTATCACAGTAGAGAGCAATAGTCATAGGCTCATTATCGAAGAAATAAAGATAATTTTACTCTTAAGAAGCGGGTTTTTTCCTTTCATTTTTGCTTTGTGTCTACGCACACTCACACACAAGTATTAGAATCGTCACCTGTGTCATATCATTAATAATTACTAGATTAGAAATTAACAGCATTTTACAGATTTTTTCATTGCTGATAAAACATTATTATTTTTTCTCCCCTTTCACAGTACCCTTTTCTTGAAGCACCAATATGGGGTTGGCTATACTCTAACTTTAGTAAAGGTCTCTTGTCTCTCTCTCTTTCTCGAACACATTAAATGTCTCTCTGTTTTGTGGTACAAGCATTGACATGCTTTGTCCTTATTGTCTTATTACAGTCTGCACCCACTGCCTCTGTAGCTGCTGACATTGTTTATCGCCATATTCCATCGGCAATGTGTGTGAGTGAGGTATCCATGTTTTTTTAATCCCCGTTTTGGTTGTTTGATCAATAGAAATAAAATAACAAGATTTTGTGATTTCTGCATCCAATATGCTAGTACATTTACCTTATCAGTTTTAAAGGTTGTTTTTTTAACCTTATGCATTGACCGATCATAGATTCAGCATTATCCTCAATAAATAGCCAGCTTTTAGTCGTAATGGGTATTATGCAGATCATTTAGCCGTATTATGTTTATAAGTAAAAATTTAAATAAGGTTTAATGGTTGAAGTTAAATATGGTTATTAAAGTACTTGTAAGAACTCATTACCCATCTCCTACTATATAATTTTCTGCTGATCTTTACCTTTACACATAAGAGTCCATTACTTGCAAATTCATATCCGTACCTCATATTACTCATTTGTAGTTTCATAGCTTACTCGTGGGGTTTAACATGCCTATCCAGGTTGGAACTGAGATTTCTTTCAAGCTTCCTCTAGCATCTTCATTGTCCTTCGAGGGTATGTTTAGGGAGATTGAAATGTGCATGAAACGACCATCTTCTACATCAAAAGCAAATGATGATGAAGAGAAAGACCGTGCTATTATTGAAAGTTATGGCATCTCTGTCACAACTCTTGAGGAGGTATTCCTCAGAGTTGCAGGGTGTGATTATAATGAAGCTGAACGTTTAGAGCAAAGTAGTTTCCATTTACCTGACCCTGTGACTTCTCAAGTTTCTCTTGATCCTGCTCTGAAGAAGAGTTTGCATTCGGACAAACTTTGTAGGAATTATATGTATATTCTTGGGTTCATATGTACTGTAGTGGGGAAGGCATGTGGGTTGATTTTTGCCGCAGTTTTAAGTTTCATAAACTTCTTAAGTAGGCAATGTTGCTGCTGCTGTTTCATTTCACGGTCAACCTTTTGGCAACACTGTAAAGCCTTGTTTATAAAGAGGGCAATATCTGCTCGAAGGGACCGAAAAACAATTGTTTTCCAGCTCCTGATTCCTGCTGTTTTCTTGCTTATTGGACTTCTTTTTCTCGAGCTCAAACCACATCCTGATCAAATGTCCGTGACCTTTACAACCTCAAATTTTAATCCTCTGTTAAGTGGTGATGGTGGTGGCGGTCCTATTCCTTTTGATCTGTCCCGGCCTATTGCAAAGGAGGTATGCTAATCATATTAATCTTATGATATTTTACTTTTCATATTTGTTCGTGACATAAATTGTCCTCTTTTTCTCCTTGGATAAAATGTGACATGATGCTCTATAGCCTTCGCGCTTGAGAATGAACTTTTCGTCTGAAAGTTCAGTCTGATGCATGCAAGATTTCGTTCTCTTAAAACATTTTAATGGTGCAGGTAGCACAGTATATTCAAGGGGGTTGGATTCAAAGCTTTAAACCAACCGCATATAAATTCCCTGATTCAGAAAAGGCACTCACTGATGCGATTGAGGCTGCGGGGCCAACTCTGGGACCAGTATTACTTTCTATGAGTGAATATCTAATGTCCAGCTTTAACGAATCATACCAGTCAAGGTGTGTTGATCTGAATTTATGAGTTCTCTTTAACTGGAATTTCTATCAACTAAGATGTTGCGGTTACTTTGTCTATGAAAATGAATGTTTATAAGATTTATGCAAATTCGATATCGATTTGCGTAGCAATTGAAATGGGCCTTTCGGTATTATCTCTTTTAAATTTTAAAGATTTTTTGTCGTTTCAAGTTTTTACAAATTCTTCAGCTTTGTTGTATTTCCTTCACGCCAATTCTAGGAGATTGCTTTATGGTATTCTTTGATTGAATCTCTTGCTATCATGAAGGAAAAGTTGCAAGAAAAAAATTTGTTGAACCTCTTGCTGTCATAAGCGCAGTTTTCACTTCTCCTAAAGCTTCTATTGATCTGAGAAGATATCATGTTTAGCCTTACCAATTACCATTGGTTTTTTCACTCATAGAGTCATAATATGGTACAGTCAGGGCCCTTCTTTCCATTGTCAGCTCCTTCTCTCTTCAATTACCAGAACTAATACCACCTGTATGATTGAAGAATCACTACTTACAGCTTTCTAGAATATAGAAAATTGAAAATTAAAGTGAAACAAGTCAAGGAAATTTCAAAAAAAAAAAAAAAAAAAAAAAAAAGGGTTTTTTAACGTGTTTTGCCTAAATGGGAACTCAAATTTTCATGTCATGAATGGTGATAATGTTAAAACTAATATGCAATATTATGGGTGCATGCTAGTATGCATTTACTGGTTTTGAGTTTAGCTTAGAAGTTTTGGTTTCATGAGATGTAGTTTTTCTTATTTTAAAGTTCGATTTTGTTATGGGTATCCATTTGTCGCCAGGTATGGGGCAATCGTAATGGATGATCAGAATGATGATGGAAGTTTAGGATACACTGTACTTCACAATAGTTCTTGTCAGCACGGTGCTCCAACTTTTATCAATTTAATGAATGCTGCAGTTCTTAGGCTTGCTACTAATAGTAGCAATATGACAATTCAAACCCGCAACCACCCTCTGCCAATGACAAAAAGCCAGCATCTGCAACGTCATGTAAGTTACTCCATTCTTTTAACTTTTTTTTTTCCCTCCTAATTAGAAATAAAAGTCTTAACAATGCAGGCCATTCTTATAAAAAAATTGGGGCAATTCGTGTTGTTAATTTCAGTTTTGTTGTAGATATATGTTTCGCAAGTTCTTTAAAATGTTCACTCTCCTTTTTATTTTATTTTTATTTTTTATTTCTTTTGAAATTGCTCCTTTCTTTTAGCTTTACTTTCAACTGTTGAAGCAAATATTTCGAATATTAGTGCCTGTCCCATAAAAACTGTGAGGTTCCTGAAATACTCAACAAAGACATGTCACATTTTATGGAATCTATTAGCTTTTTCTTCTTCTGAATGGAATTACCGATTATGAGCTGAACCATTCAGCCAAAACTAAAGAAAAAATCAAAACTAATAGCTTAAAACTAAAGAAAAATCAAATCTGATAGCTTAAAACTAAAGAAAAATCGACGCTCTTATTCAATTATAAGGCATCCTTTTAACATATATGAGCCACTTATCAAAGGTAGTCTTTTTTCTTTTCTTTTTAAGTCCCCCAGATTCCAAGTCTGCTCTTTTTTTAACATCGTAACGTATTCCCCCTCACCTACCATAATTTTTTTCCCTATATGATTCAACAAGATACATGAATTTCACACTTATAATTTGTTGTTGGATTTTTTGTTTAATTTAATTTAACTTTTTTTTTTAATTAATGTCTACATAGGATCTGGATGCCTTCTCAGCTGCAGTTGTTGCTAGTATAGCTTTCTCTTTCATTCCTGCGTCATTTGCTGTTTCCATTGTGAAGGTACTCTGAAATATGCTTACCCAACTCTTCACTGAACGATATTTTGCTTCATGAATTTCTGTATTACACGATAGGCAGCAGTTGGTTCTGGTTAATCTGCCTTGCTTACTTCTTAAATGTCACTGGACTCTCAATACTCCATTTATACAATTTCCCAAGGAACACCATATCTACTCTGCAATTAACTCTTTGGGCTATCTATTGCTTTTCATACTGTAACCGTGGGTAATGAAAAAGTAATTTCATAGATTTTATCTACTGCAGGAACGTGAAGTCAAAGCTAAACACCAGCAACTGATAAGCGGGGTATGTTTATTTTCTTGAAAAAGAAATATTCTTGTGTCTTGTATGTTTGTATTATGTTTCCAATATCTGTATCAGGAGGTTCACAATGATACTATATCCTTGCTCAGGTTTCAATACTCTCATACTGGGCTTCTACGTACATATGGGACTTCGTCAGCTTCTTATTTCCCTTCTCTTTTGCAATAATTCTTTTTAACATTTTTGGTACGTTAAGCTTTTTAAACTCGTATATTTATTTTCATTTTATTTTATTTTGCAAGTAGAGTTGAATTTCAAACTTTATTTCAAGGTTCAAGATGTTGATTAACTCTTGCAAGTCAAAATAAATTGCGATTTTCATCATATTTATGTGTATAAGCCAGACTGGTTTAATAGAATTTACAACCATTTCTTTTAGTTAAACTACTTGTTGAACTTCTGTAGGTCTGGATCAGTTTATTGGAAGTGGTCGTTTCTTGCCAACGGTCATCATGTTTTTGGAATATGGACTTGCAGTTGCATCATCGACGTATTGCCTTTCATTTTCCTTTTCTGACCATACTATGGCTCAGGTTGGGAATTCTTTTATTATCGTTGACTTTGAGGATTGGGCATCTCAGATAATATTTCATGCTTTTTTATGTCTCTCTTTTTTTTTTTTTCCCTTCTTCTTATGCAGAATGTGGTTCTCCTTGTCAACTTTTTCACGGGGCTCATTCTTATGGTTTTATCTTTCATAATGGGGCTTATTGAGACCACAGCAAGTGCAAATTCTTTTCTCAAGGTTGATTTCCTAATTTCTTTCTCAAGTGTTTGCCAAAACAAGAAATAGAATATTGTAGACAGTTTATGCTAGGAAATCAGGACCTGAATTTTGTTAAATTGTGCTTAGGAAGCTGGATCTAGGACCATGTCTTGTCATAAGAAATTATGTGATTCCTAATATGTAAATCATTTTAATAATCATCATTTTTCCAAACTATTTTATCTTGCTCGTTGCACACCACCAGCAGGAATGAATCTGGAAATCTGGATCTGAAAATAATAATAAAGTTTTTGTATGACTAATTTTGCGCTTCAACAAACTGCAGGAACGCATGCTAAAACATATATCATCTTTTCTCTGACATTTTAATATCTTGTTTCAGAATTTCTTTAGACTATCCCCGGGATTTTGTTTTGCCGACGGACTTGCATCACTGGCTCTTCTGCGGCAAGGGATGAAAGATAAATCTAGTAATGAGGCTTTTGATTGGAATGTTACTGGTGCCTCTATTTGCTATCTTGGCATAGAGGTAGATATATTTCTTTCTTTTTTGATTCAGCTCTTCTGAATTAATGGCCATTTTGCTGCAATTGAATTTTTACTAAAAAATGATGCAAAAGAGCAATAGCATCACTTCTCAAACTAGTTGTTTAGGTTATCTTCTATGTCTAACTGTATTTTTTATATTTACTGGACTTCAAGGTCAAACCTTAAATTGGAATTAAAATCTAGCAAATACCCCCTTCATTTTTTTTAAGTTGTAAATTTATGTTACATGTGCCACGCTGTTTAATAGGTGGTCGCTGCATGAAATGAAGATATTTAATTTCGAGAGAAAATAACATTAAATGCTATCTTCGATGTCAAACTGTACGAAATGGGCTTACTATAATCTGACTTAACCATTAGAACTTAAATGATTAGGAAATCAGGTCTAAAATGGGATTACTATAGTCTAACTTGGCTTTCTCACCTGTGACAGAGCATTTGTTACTTTCTCCTGACACTTGGGCTTGAAATATTCCCTTCTTACAAACTAAACCTAGCCACATTCAAGGAGTGGTATGCGAAGATTTTCCACCGGGATGGTTCTTCTCCTCATTCAGAACCTCTTCTAGGATCTTCCTCAGAAGAGATGGCTCTTGATTTTGATGAAGACATAGATGTAAGAACTGAAAGAAACAGGGTACTTTCAGGTTCCACAGAGAATTCTATCATCTACTTGCAAAATCTTCGAAAGGTAATTTCTTCAGCTTGTTTACATAAACATTACTTGTAGTTGAACTGAGTTATATAATGCAGCTTTCTAAACAATCTGTTATCTTATTATCAACTTTCTTTCCAATTTCAGGTGTATCCTGTAGATAAAAGTCGTGGTAGAAAAGTTGCAGTACATTCTTTGACTTTCTCAGTTCAAGAGGGGGAATGCTTTGGCTTTTTAGGAACAAATGGAGCAGGAAAGACCACTACTCTGTCAATGCTATCTGGTATGTCTCAATTTTGCACTAAGAGTTAGATATTATATTTGTCCTCTGCATAGTGTATGAACATGTGGTTGATCTTACTGCAGGAGAGGAATCTCCGACGGATGGAACTGCTTACATATTCGGCAGAGATATAGGATCCAATCCTAAGGCAGCTCGTCGGCATGTATGTTGTGATTTCCTTTTCCTCGACTGGATGCTGGTGTTCGTCAAAGTCATACTTATAGACCTATCTAACTCTTCATTATTCAATTTCAGATTGGGTTTTGCCCACAGTTTGATGCTTTGCTAGAGTATTTAACTGTCCAGGAGCATCTTGAGCTTTATGCAAGAATAAAGGGAGTACCAGATTACCAGATAGACCATGTATGTTTTCACTTCAAAAGTCGTTCTCTCTTTGTTGTAATATTGCAGGAAGATTGAACATCGGTTTTCTTAACCGCCTAATACTCTGTATAATTAGAATTCTCTTTATAATTTAGTTGTCAAAAGGTCCTTTAATGCTTGTTAATCTGCAGGTGGTAATGGAAAAGCTAGAGGAGTTTGACTTGTTGAAGCATGCTAACAAACCGTCATTTTCGCTAAGTGGAGGAAACAAGCGCAAATTGTCTGTTGCAATTGCAATGATTGGAGATCCTCCTATTGTCATTCTTGATGAGCCATCTACAGGTATATTAGCCGACTTTTTTGCTTGATATACAAACACGCAGCAAAACTTCGTCCAAGAACAAAATTCGTGAATTCTATTGGTCTTTGTTAGTTTACCAATTCTCCCAAAAGTTTAAGCTGTTAGGAGGTGGGCCAACAATAGTTTTATATTTCAACACTCCCCCTCGTATGCAGGCCAGACAATAGGCAAACGTGCGGACAAATATTAATTTGAAAGTCCAACAAAAATTATAAGAAGCCCGAAACAAATTAAAAGCCCAACACACAATAATAACAAAGGGGTTAAATAGTGCAATTGTAGGGATTCGAGCTCAGGACCTCTCTCTCTGATACGATGTTAGTTTACCAATTCTCCCAAAAGCTTAAGCTGCTAGGAAGTGGGCCAACAATAGTTTTATATTTCAACAGTCTTATAACCTGATTAATTCATTTAATTTCCCTACCCCAGCTCTACAGAACAGGATCCATTTGATGCATCATTCTCCCTCTGTATATTGTTGTTCTTCAACAGAGTAAGTGATACAAAGTTTTTCCAAATATCATAATTTTCAGGTATGGATCCAATTGCAAAACGTTTTATGTGGGAAGTAATATCCAGAATCTCGACCAGACGAGGAAAAACAGCTGTAATACTTACTACCCATAGCATGGACGAAGCTCAAGCGCTGTGCACCAGGATTGGGATAATGGTATCACTTACTCTGCTTGATGCTCGAAGCACTAGTTATTGCCAATTTCCAACTAATGCTCTACTTTTTTCCCCATCCCATTTCTTGATATTCAGGTTGGAGGCCGACTAAGATGCATTGGAAGTCCCCAGCATCTGAAAACTAGATACGGAAATCATCTTGAGTTAGAGGTATTTCTTTTGTTTTAAGGTTTCTTCTGATACAAGGTGGCATTGTGGAATTCGAGGTCATGCTTAAATTTCTGATTCTCTTCTCTTGTTCTTAGATTAAACCTAGTGAAGTGAGTACTGTGGAGATGGAAAACCTATGCCGAATCATTCAACGAAAGCTTTATGATATTCCTTCTCATTCTAGGAGTATACTTACTGACCTTGAAGTTTGCGTTGGGGGCAACGATTCCATTACATCTGAAAGTGCATCTATTGCAGAGATTAGCTTTTCGAAGGAAAGTATAATAAAGATTGGCCAGTGGCTTGGGAATGAAGAAAGAATTCAGATGCTTATCTCGTCAATACCCGTTCCGGATGGTGTTTTTGGTGAACAGTTATGCGAGCAATTGGTTCGAGATGGTATGAGAGATTCTCTTCTACCTACGTTTACTTGATATAGTCTCCTTTTGTTTTCAAACTATTCTACTTTTCTGCAGAAATATAATGAAATTTCCATTCACCTTTTTTTATAGTTTTCTAGAAATTCTAGTTAAAATTTCATCCCTTTTGCTCACTACTTGAATCGGGGTCATTAATTTTTGGCTTCAGCAAAGTTACTTCATGGTATTATAATATTGCTGAGTAAGAATAGAAGAGGCTTTAGTTAATTACTTCCGGAGTTTTCAATTAGTGGAAACTCCCTCGCCTAAGAAACTTCTTGTTCCATATGGCAGTGCTGCAGTGGTAAACTATTGACGATATAATTTCGTTTGCCATTAATTTTCTTCACACCAGCCAATTATGGCTTCTTCAGTTGTTTTCTCTAGATTTGTTCAGCTGGATGCCCTGATAAGAAGAAATTTAGTTTGCCTTTCTCTTTCCATTGGTCTATTATAGATTGTAGTTTAATATATTTTATCATGATTTTAAATGTGTACTCGGACGTTTAATCTTTTATTATTATTATTATTTGTTACATATTGATTTTATTTAATTCTTTTGAGTTTTCAGGTGGTATACCATTGCCTATATTTTCTGAATGGTGGTTATCCAAAGAAAAGTTTTCAGCAATTGATTCATTTGTGCTCTCATCATTTCCTGGTGCAATATTTGAAGGGTGCAATGGATTGAGTGTCAAATACCAGGTATAATTTCTTTTCATTATAATAAATTTACCAAGTATAATTTTAGCGGATATCGAGATGCATGTGCTCGTGTTTATATTGTATTGTCTTAATTTTTTATTTGCATCATAATCTTATCAGATACAAAAAATTATGATAGTTTAATAAAACATGATGAAAATATGATGATTCAAAATTGTGCATGTCGATACGGCTCATGAAATGTCAGATTGCATCATGATCATAACAATTAGGAAAAGTACATGGAAATGACGGTTCAAAACTATATTATGTTTTTTTTATCTATAATTTTTTTATTTATCAAAGAATTCTCCATAAAATAAATAGACTTTTTTGTTGGTATACATGTACTGTGTGTTAATTTATCTGCTTCGAGAGAGAGGGGGAAAAAAATGGTAATTTATGTGGAACTTTACTGCAGTTGCCTTATGGAGAAGATCTCTCACTAGCAGATGTCTTCGGGCACCTAGAACGGAACAGGTACAATTCGTCAATACGTTTCTTCATCTTGTTCAACAATTTCTCTTTGATTCTTTTCAGCAAAAACAAAAATAGAAAAATAAAAAATCTTGTTGATCCTTAAACTGATTTGTTCATTTTGCAATTTCGTCCTCAGAAATAAACTTGGCATAGCGGAATACAGTCTCAGCCAGTCCAATCTAGAAACCATATTCAATCATTTTGCGGCAAACCCTTGACATGTTTGAGACCAAAAAAAAAAAAAAAAAAAAAAAATTTACATTTTACATATCAACAACTCATAGCAGCGTCTCCCTGGCTCTTTTTTGTAGAGAGGTTGAGACCTTTTACTTTGTTGCATGTAAATATCACAAACCCATTTTTTACGTTACATATATATTAAAAAAAAAAAAAAAAGTTACAGCATTATTTGTAAATGCAAAGTTGTTAATTCTGTATGATATCTTGGCATCCTCTCTCTCTCTCTCTCTCTCTCTGTTTGTACTTGGTAGTCAATGGATCTCTTTCCTCCCTAGAAGTTGTGTGTGTGTGTGTGTGCTTTTTATTTCATTCAATTTTTTTTTTTTTTTAAAGATTGATTTTTGTCTACTGTGAACTCTTCCCTTCAATTGAGATTTAAATTTATTTTCTGCAACTAAAATTTGGTTTCTTGGGATGGTTAATTTTGGATACAAGAGTTTTAGTTGATGTCGATTTGTAAACGAGTTGATTATTCCACCAGTTCACTTTAGGAGCATTTTTACACATTTTTGATGGAAAAATCATTCCTTAGTAATAGCTTCTTCTTCTTCTTCTTCTTCTCTCTCTCTCTCTCTCTCTTCTTCTTCTCTCTCTCTCTCTCTCTCTCTGGTTTTTTTTTTTTTTTTTTTTTGGGGGTGGGGGGGGGGGGGGGGGGGGGGGGGGGGTGGGTGCTGGGCGGGATGGGTTTGGTGTATTTGGAGGTGAATAGCCTTGTCCTAAGAAACTTTTTTTGAGGCAAAAATCGTTCCTTATAATACCTATTCTTATTCCCTCAACCAGACAAGGAATAACGGTTATTTTATGAATTGTGATATCTTGGTATTTTAATGGTTTATGTCGTTGATTTGTTGCTTAATCATTATGTTAGGAATCTATTAACTAGAACTTACGCTTACAAAACCGTTTTGCAAGGGGGAGGGAACTCGAGGGTCTATATAAGGTCATTATTTATCTGTAGTTTTTTCATGTGAGATAATTAGTATCTAATACAGTGTTTTAAGTTCCTTAGAAATTCAAAGCTCATGGTTGTGTTCAAAAATTATCTTTTCGAGTCACATTATTCGAGAAGGGAAATAATTCTTGTTGCATTCATCTTCCTCGGAAAACTTGGAGTGTCCGAATAATCTGTTTGGTTCATAGGGTTGAACTGCTATTTTTCCTTTCCAAGATTTTTTTTTTTATTTTTTTTATTTTTAGCTAGGAGGTTTCTCCACGGCAAATGTCTAGGCCCTTACTATTTATTTCTTTTTGTTGCCTAATGGTAGGACTGGTAACACATTAAGAGTGTGTTTGGTACGAGAGAAAAGTGAAAGGAAAGAGAGGGATGGAGGGATTAGTGGAAGGATTTTGACATTTATGATTGTTTGGTAAAATAGAAAAGTGAAATGAAAGGATTAGGGCAGGAACTACCATTCCTTCAAAACACCGTATTTGAATCTCTGTCTAATTGGAGAGATTTTTGAGAGTTTAGATGTATCTCATTGGTTATAGATAAAATAATCAGTTTACAAATAAAATCTATTCTTCTCTTTTGCTTGTATCTTTATACCAAACTAGAGAGATAATTTTTACTTTATTTCATTCTTGTCATATCAAACATCATGAAAGAAATGACCTCTTTTCTTTCCTAATTCCTTCACCTGGATAATCTACCACTCTCTCCTTTCACTTTTGTCTCCCTCCTACCAAAGATAGCCCAAGTGAAGTTTAGAGGTTAGTTCGATTACCTTTTCTTTAGGTGGCGGGGCTATTGTGATGCAAGATGCAACTTTAGTTGTAACTAATGTGAATTTAGTTATAGTTAAAAATAAAATTGAGTACCTTTCTATATGACTGAATTTTAAAAAAATATATTTATCAACTTCCATTTATACTAATATGATTTATTGCTATATAGTGAAACTTTGTGTGTATAATAAGTTTGGAAGATAGAGCTTTTGACAAATGGGATAATAAATTAGAATTGAATTTTTTTAAATAGTAATTAACATCTTTTCGTATAATTATGACTTATTGCTATATAGTGAAAATTTGTGTAAAATTAATAGTAGATAGAGCTTTTGACAAATGCGATAATTAATTTATTGAATTTTGTTGTTAGTTCTCAAATTATTATTTTGTATCTGATTTGTTTCTAACTTTTTACCGACCTTGTAGTTTGTGAATTTTAATTTTGAGCCAATTTTGATCTATACTCATATAATAAAATGATGAGTTTTTAAAATTTAAAAGAGGTAATCACGTGTTCATTGTTTGGTGGTGCTTTGCCCATCCTTTGTCCAGTTAAAAAATCGATCATAATTTGATTTAAAATTTAACAAAATCAAACCCATAACGTGCGTAATCTAATCTTTCTATTGTCGTCGAAACTCATGGTGATTTTTTATATATCTAAAAATTTAATTTCCATTCCCGCTTATCAATTGTAAGAAATGCATGAATTTGTTTAACTTTCTTCGGCCTTTTTTTAAGAAGAAATTTCATTCTAAGAAGCCCCTTTGACAGCTCATCCTCTGCAAAGAACTTTGCATTCTTGATGTGAAAACACAAAGAGAAAGGGGTTTATCTTAGGATAAAAAAAACTTAGGACTATTCACATAAACAACCAAATTAGAGTCCATGCTTTTAAAGTGATTAAAAAGGAAGAATTATCTTAGTAATTTTGATTTTCTAATTTTAGATATATAAAATAGATAATAAAAAATTTAATATGGCTTATTTTAGGACAAAATCTTTTTTTTTCCCCTTAAAATAGGTTTAAGGATATTTTTGTCAGCACAATATGGTTAAATTTTCTTTTTGTTCAATTTTGCAAATATGTTTGTTTTTGGATATTCCCTTTTTTTTTTTTTTTTTGTTTCACCCACGTTATGTTAAATGTACATACAAATAAACCAACTTTATTTTTGAAAAAAAGAAAAAAGAAAAAAAAAAGTTTAGTTAAAATAACGACCATGTTATTATGATTGTTTAACTAATTTAATGATGGTACTTATAATGATCATGTCATTACGATAGTTCTACTACTTGAATGTTGTATCAAAAAAAGAAGGGTTTAATAACTAGATAGCTTTTTTTAAGAAGTTTTTTAGATAAATAACCGAATTTTTAAAAATTATTTAAAAGACCCCCTCCTTTTTTTTTTTTCTTCCTATTAATGGTTTAATCAATTTTCATAAATAGTCAATCATTAATTGGACCACATTAATAATCGATTAGTAATTGATTTACGGTCAATCATTGATTAACCATAATGTAAATCACCAAATTTTGTAGTCATTAACTGATTGATCATTAGTCAATCACCAATTTTTATAGTTAATCACTAATTGACCAAATCTAAAAAATGACAAACGATCATTTTTTCTAAATAAAAAAAAAAGTGGAACTATCTATTAAATTAAGTAATAAAAAAAAAGTCACCTAGCCTAATTTCTAAAATGTGTAAATTGATATGTTTATTATCATAAAGATCATGTACGTGATGTGATTAATCCAACCTATAGAGTGTTAGTAAGTGTATAAAACATTAAGTTTTAAAATGACATGGTCATTATTATATGGAAATCGGATAAATAACAACAAAAATCATTCAAATACCAAAAATAACCGAATCCATTTACAAGAATTCTAGTTCGTTTTTTGTTTAAAAAACGTGTTATATCTAAGTAATGTACATTTATTTTAAAAAAGTCAACTGCTAAAGGGTAAACAGGAGGTAGATTTGAGAGAGTGAAGAAAAACGCTCTCTCTTGAAAATAAAATATGTTTTGTTCAATTTTTAAAGTGACTCCTCGAAAATAGCCATTTTTTGTTATTACATCAAAAGGTTATTGACAATGTTGTTACTTTCATTATATCTCTAAATTCTGAAAAAAAAAAAAAAAAAACAAAAAAAAAAAAAACAAAACAAAAAACAACATAATTCGACTAATTGACTGAGAAAAAAAATTAGGCATGAAATTGTCACCTGTTGAAAAGTTTAGACACCAATTGCATTAAATTATTTGTTCAGCTCAAATTTGTCGTGGCTTAAATAGCACCATCAATACCATACTATATAACATAAAAATACTTTCACGTCTTAGAAACTACAAGAAATTTCACTTTCAACAACTACATTTTTAGTCACAGAAATTTTAAAATTAGTCGCAAAAAACTTTTCGTGACTAAACATAATTAGTCGCTCCTTGGTAAAGTATGTTGTCATTAAATAATCTTCTTTCTGTGACTGAAAATTTAGTTGCAAAAGTGTTTCCATTAGTCACAATAAAACTTAAAGGGATCAAAGATTTGTACTGCAATGAGACCAAATTTACTTTTGCTGACTACATAAAAACTGATAGGCGACTAATACTTAGTTATTATCAAATCATTTTTTAGGTATTTTACGACTCATAGATTAGTTGCTAAAAGATTCAATTTGACAACTAATGATTAGTCACTGAATTCTTTACTTTTAGTTTTGTAACGACTAACTCCTAGTCACTAAGTACTTTCTTTATAAAACTTTTAGTAACTAATTGGTAGTGGGTAAATCAAAGTCTGCTTGCATACTTTAACGACCAATTTTAGTTGCCATTTTATGAAAGCTTAAGATTTTTTTGCCTTCATCAACTAAAATGTTGGTCATTAAAATCAAATGACTTCCATTTTAAGTTACTAAATTTTTAGTTGCCAAAAGAAATTTACTTTCTTGATTTAAAAAAAATCCATAATCAATCTAGAATCAAATAATACAATAACATATTCGAATATTAGCAAATCAAATCAAATGTCTAATATGTTATGTTGTTACATAAATAACATTAATTTTAATAGAGGTTTACAAGTAAACATCAAATCAAATATATTAACAGATATATAAAACTATCAAACTAAATACATAAACATCATACTAATCAAATGAATATATCTCTAAATATAAAATGTAAATTTCAAGTAAATATGAACACTTAGTACATAGGTAGTAGCAGCGGACAACTTTGTGATGATTGAAAACTTGATAAATGATGCTTAATCAGATTATCCTTGTGTGTGTCTGCGTTATTTGAGAGTGGAGCATGATCACCAAAGAAAAACTAAAACTCCCCAATTGTCTTATTTCAGCCATCAACATTCCGCCTTCTAGACAAAAACATATAAACGCACTTGGAGAAAAATGATGGGAAAATATATATATATATATATATATGTGTGGTGTGTGTGTTGTGTGTGTGTGTGTGTGTGTAGAAGAATGCATTATTAGTCACTTACCGACAGTAGCTACTTTGCATTTTGCATACTTGTACATATCTTTAATGTATTGGATAATTTCTAATGCTTTAGCATCTTGAATTGATGAAGTTGTAACCAGTAAACTGAAAAACTTTAGCCCCGTATCAAGAACAACAATTTCATTATGATCGAATGATGATCAAGCAAAAGGAACCGACTAAAAAAATAAAAAATAAAAACTCAGCAAATCTAAGGAGGAGAAATAGAAATTGAGAAGTCCTCAAAAGAGAAAGAATTATAAAAATATAGTAAATAATGACAAACCTCCCAACTCAATAAAATTACCTCTCGACCGACGTTATGAGAAGCTATCCACCATAAACTGGAACAAAAATTTTCTTTGTTCCAAAATCAAATCTGAACCGCACTTTTTTCATTCAAGAATCTACAAATGACAAAATAGGAAAGCAAATAAATAAAAAGAAAGAAAAATTTGCAATCTCTTAAAGTTGGCATGCTGCATGCCCCCAGAACCAGCACTAAGTGGAGCCTAAAAGAAATAATAATGAAGAGGAAACGAAATTACTCCATCAACAACAACATGTCTAACTAGCATCCAAGGGAAATAATTGTGGTGGTCACCTTCTATTTTTCACATCATCGGAACTGGTTATCTGTAGTAACAAAGTCACCCCTAAGTGGACATAGAAAGGCAGAGGAGAGAGAGAGAGGAAAATAGGAAGACGGAGCTTCCAATTAGCAGATCCTACGATTCTCCTCCGTTGATGTAAATCTGGAAAAATCATAGAAATAAAGTAACAAAAGGAGAAAACCAAGCAAGAAAGCTCACCGGAAACATAAAGTTTAACACTCAAAAAAAAAAAAAAAAAAAAAGCCTTAAAGCTTACCATGGAAAGGAAAGAAGATGGTTATAAGAGTTGGAATAGATCAGAGAACAAAAGAATGTTGAGACAGAGAGAATTAGAAACTGTACAATGTTTTTTTTTTTTTTTTAGCCGAAGAAGTTTCTTCTTCCAAAATTACGGTTGTACTTTCGGTGGAGTACCGGTTTTACTTTCAAACTTTGTTTTTTAACATTTTTTTTTTTTTTTGGGAATGTTTCAAACTTAATGCCGGTCTGATAAATAAATTATAATATAAATGCTTTTTTAGGGATAATTTTTTTGGTAAATAATATATAATATATAACTTTTTTAGGAAACATATATTATAAATCATAGTACATATATATTTCTCCACAGAAAAAATAATAATAATTGTACATACTGCATACGTATAGGCTACTTATCTATTAATAGAGTATGATTGAATGGCATGAACAGTATTTTTTATTTTTATTTTTTAACTTGGGATGGTATTCTTTCAAAGTGTCATTGAGATTTGATTAAACAAAAAGAATTTCGACCATTCTATATTTTGTTTATTGAATGATTTTCTATTTATGAAGAATTTCATGAATTGAGTTTAATCAACATGAAATAAAAAAAACTTTAATGATAAAATAATTGAGAAGGCAATACGTAATTTTATCATTCATCTCAATTATAAATAACTAGATGATACAAGGAGAATTAAGTTTACATGTAAAGTATTTTAATTTGAGAATTATTTAAAATTTGAATAATTATTATGTTGAATAAGATAATGAATAGTAATTTACATTAAATGTTATTATCTTTTTGTTTACTTTTTATTGCATGTACTCTTTTCAAATGAAATGCTAATTAAACTTTTAAATTAAACATGAAAATAAGTGGAATAACATAGCATAAAATCGTTGTGGTAAATAAGTTTTTTAAAAATATATTTATATTTAAGAGAAGAAGTATCTATAATAGATCGATCAACTGTTTTAAACAAACCGCTTCCCAAAAAAAAAAAAAAAAAGGAAACAAATAAACATCTGAAGTAACATTTCAGAAACAAAATATACATACACATTTGGATGTGTATATTGCAAACTTTTGCAACGGAGAATTGTGCTCTAAGAATTTAGTAAAATTGTAATGATAAAATTTTATCAGTTGACTTGTAAAATAAGCATAGTAATACACATGTGCCATAACCTAAGCAAATACAATTTCTATTTCTTTTTTGTTTTTGTTTTACTTTAAAAGGTATAATCTAATTTCTAATTTGGAAATAATTTTTTTTAAAATGAAAATAAATCTAATCTGTTAATCCTTTTTAATTTTTGAATTTAAAGTCATAACAATACCGAAATACTTTTTTCCATTCAATTTTTTTTTTTAAAACAAACCCAAGATTGTTTTTTTTTTTTTTTTTTTTTTTCCTGTTTTTATCTTTTATAGTTTTTTTTTCCCTGTTTTTATCATTGATAGTTTTTTTTTTTTTTCTTTTTCCTGTTTTTATCTTTGAACTTTTTTTTTTTTCTTTTTCTTAATGAAGGCATCGATAGAAACATCAACTTTTTCTTTCCGAAAAAGAAAGAACTTTTTTTTTTTTTAAAGAAAGAAATAACGGTTAGAGATTAAGCTTTATCGACCTCTACATGAAATTCGGGTTTCTAGATTATCTTTGTCTATTTGTAATTAGAATTTTAATTTTTTTGGTATTCAGTGAGAGACTCAAATTCCGTTAAAAAAATCTTTTCAATAATAATTTAGATAATCAAATGCTTCATATGTAATTTCAATCAATATGTGCATGTTTGTTATCGATCCCATATAATAAATAGTTTTAAATGGTAAATAAATGATTTACCACAAAAATAGGATTATTCAAATTATGAGTTTACTTTACTACATAAAATAAAAAGAGAAAATGCCAAAATAACATATTGCAATACAAAATTACAAAATTTTAAAATTATAGCATAAACTAAAACTATGGTTACTAAATGGAGGTAAAAAAATAGAAAAAAAATTATTTATGTAGGGAAAAATATAGTACGGTTGATTTTAAAATTTTTTTTTTTTTTTGAAAAGAATCGCTTTATTAAGCAATATTATCAATAGAAACAGCGTTTGAGACAACACTAGGAGTCTCACTAATCCAAACATTGGTACACTTAGAGTTGAAACCAAATCTGGCCAAGAGATGAGCAACATGATTAGCACTCCGACGAATATGATGACTACCTATACTCCGCACTTGGGCAAACAACTGTTTTACATCCTCTAAAATCGGACCTTCCGTAGAGAGTTCCCGATTGTCCTCAATAGCAGAAATAAGATCGAACAAACTGATATTGTTATATACAATAATTAATTTACATGATTACATATCTATTTGACAATCAATTCTAAATGATCAAGACTCGAGACGATAAGCACTAACCACATTGTAGAGTTGGGAGTTTTGGATTCATATTACATTTTGTCATCTAGAAATGTTGCCCCAAATAGGCTATAAAAGTTCAGTGTGCAAATTACAACTGTATAGTAAATAAATAGTACACCATGAAAAAAGCATTAAAATAAAAAATTATCAATATCCATACATAACTATTTATTTAAACTCATGTATCATTCAAATTTCAAATTATATCTAATTCAAGTTATTATCATGTCTATTTTTAAAATTTAAATTAAGTTATGATCCTTATCTAAGATATCAAATTTTTATTCAAACTTTAAATTTCAAATATTATCATCTTATCAAGATAATAATTATTTAAATTTCAAATAACTTGTAGAATCAAAATACCTTTACCAGTGACTAATTATATAACATATAAATTTTACTTATGTGCTTGTACACAATATATATAAAAGCTTAAATTGGAAAAAAAATCAATTGCTTTGAAGGTAAAAAGTGTATTCAGCCCAACTTAAATTAGTTTTCTAGTATTGGCATCCAATCAAATCCAATTAAGATCAGTTATTTGAAAAAAGAAAATGGATTGGATTGAGTTGGGTTGGTTTTTTTGATCGGTTGATTGAATCAGATGAACACCCCCATTTTCTTCCTGCTTACCAAATATAACCTTAGATCATCTCCAAAGTAAATGTCAATTCATAATCAATTAGAGCCGACTGAAATGAACAATCAGTTCTGTCAACGTTCACATATATTGGTCATGGTTGGCGATTTTGTAACGAAAATTTTGACCTATAGCTCGATGGACTAGTCAACAAAAAACTAATACCACCGAAACTAAACTAATAGATGCTGTGCAATCTAATTAAGCTTATATTTTTACATTCCTATAGTAGTTACACTACCGTTAGTAAATTCAAAGATGGTTTGGAATTTTTTATGGTAAAAATCTGTCATGTGTGTCTCTGATTGTAGTTACAGGTTTATATTAGGACTGCAACTTAGTATAATAAATGTGACTGTTAGGGTTTACAGGTGTCAATATATATCTTATAGGTTTTGTTGCAATATAAAGAGTATGTTAGGTGATTAGATTTTTAGTCTGAATGGTTTTGTATACTCTGAAGCAAATGAAAATATTTTAGAGTTTGTAAAAGGGGTTGTTTGGGGAGTGCTTGTTCTCGAGAATCTGATAGAGAAAGAGTAAGAAACTGATAAGCATTGAAATTTCAAGACTCTTGAGATCTTGCTGAGTCTTGTGAATGCATCTACCATAGTGAGTTGGACTAGGGAGTGATTCCCTGTCTTGGAGTAGGAATATTCATTGATCTGAACCAAGTAAATCCTTTGTTCTCAGCTTGATCTATTCCTCTAATTTTTTTTTTCCTTGTGTTCGATTCTCTAGTTTCTTGCCTGTTTGGTCTTTTGCAAATCAGAGGGTGAAATTTGGTCACAAAATCATTAACCAATTCAAAACTACATTGTTCAAACAGTTTAAGTGGGTTGATATTTTAGTGAAAGACCCAATTAAATTAAATAATAGATAAATGATTTTGACTGTTTAATCTTATTAATAAATGAATTTTTGTTATTTCACAAAATATAATTAGTCGTTCACATCTAAAAGACACAAATATGATATAATCATATATATATATCAATAAAAATAACATTCAAAATATAGATAGTTTTTTTTCCTTAGATTACAGCATGTTACGACGTTGGATTTCACCAAAAACAAAAAACAAAAAAATAAAAATATTAAAACATTGAATATATTAGACAACTCAAGACTAAAATGGTAGACAGAATAATATCTAAAACATAAAGAAAGAGAAAAATAACTTTATAACTTTATATTTTCTATTATACTTTTTAACAAGAAAAACTACAAACACCCCACCCTCCATCTTCAATCATTATCCACTTCCCACCTTTCTTCACGCACCCACGTTTTTCTTCCTTTCCTTCTCTCTGCGACCAAACCATAGTCCACCTCTTTACCCGCCAAAATAAGAGCGCCAAAATCACATAGAGAGGAAATCTGCTCTAGATTCTTCCTTCTCTTTTTAGTTTTTATTTTTAGAAGGAAAAAAAAAAAAACATTTCAATCAACTAGATTGGTTTTTTCTCAACCTTAGAGCACATTCAAAAAAAAAAAAAAAAAAAAAACTCATCAAACGACCCTTATCTTCAACTGCTCGCCAAAAGCAGAGTCAATATTTTGTCTAATTTTTGGTATCCCAAATAGTATCTAACCAATAATATTATGACACGTCATTTTAAAAAGTTTAAAAAATTTTATAACTGATTTTTTATACCTTAAAATCTAATATATTTCAATGATGTATCAAAAAATTATTGGTTAGACATCATTTAGGACACTAAAATTGAACAGGAAATATTAATCTGCCAAAAACAGTCCTCTCTAGTCCCACCAAAACAAGGGCGCCAAAATCAATAACCGGATAATCTCTCATATTGACTCTTTCTTTCTCCTTCTCACACTTTCTTGATTCTCTCTCTTCTTCAGGGTCGAACGCGGAGGGAAAAGAATAGAAGGAAAACCCAGTTGAAGCCCATTGATGATCAGATGTAGCAACCGAAACTAGTGGCCGTCACACCCAAGCCTGCCTTAATTCCAACTCATTACACCCACCCCTGTCGCCGGCCCCAATCGTAGTCCTTGTGATACCATCCTCCATCCTCTGTCAAAAAGTACTATAATTTTTGAGTTCGTTGGCTTAGTTGTAGTTAAACATTTTTTTTTCTCTGTTGATTTTCTTTTTAATCAACATACGAAAAAAAAAAGGTAAATAGTACAAAACTTTTACATGATTTGATTAATATCTTTTACCTTCTACAACTAAAAGGTTAGTCATTCGATAATTAGTCATGTAAAAAAAAAAAAACTTACTCTTTTTATTAAATGTTTTTGTGACTAAAGCTTAGTCGTAATAAAGTAAATTTAACGAGAAAAAGAGTTGGTCATTGAATGTGTAATTTCTTATAATTTTTTTATAACTAATATTTAGTCACGAAAGGTTGTTACTCTTTACGACTAAGTTTTGGTCATGAAATAATACTTTCAATGACTAAATTATTTAGTTGTAAAAGTTTGGTCTTCCCTCCAATATTAATATTTGGTGCCATAATGTTTTGTGACTAAATATGCCTTTAGTCACTGAATCTACCTTTAACGACTAACAGGTTAGTCGTCAATAGACTTGGTGTCAAAAACGTTATATTACGCGATCAAAATTTTTGCAACTAGCTTTTAGTCGTAAAAATGATAGATTTAGCGACTATAAGTATTTAGTCGCTAAAACTGCAATATCTTGTAGTAAAATGCATCGAAATAAAAAAAAATAAAAAAAAAAGGAAATTACTCAAATATTCACTTTTTTTCATCAATAGATTAACCTGATAAAAATTCTCCAATCTTGATCAATATGACACACATTTTTTTTTTTTTGGTCATATTGGTCTAGTGTCACATTTTTACATTATATTAGTGTAATGGTTTTTAAATTTGTGTCGTTCAAGTGATTTCTAAAAAAAAAAAATAGAAAACAAAAAACAAAAACAAAACAAAATTGATAGATTTTGATAATAATCGAACGATTTTTAAAACAAAATCCTACATACATGATTTTTTTATTCTATTTGTGGAATTTGCAAAAGAAGTGTCGTAAATTGCCAAGAAAACTTTTGAAATCTACGCATTTTTTATTTGGCGGCCTTTGATCAATTGTCACGTCATGCTTGCTCAAAGCATGAGCTCATGGTAGATGAAAGGCAAAACCTCCACGATTGACACTTTCCAATAACTTTTTTTAGGCGAATGACTTAAATTAGTTTTCGGATAAGTTGTTATTTTGTGAGTTTGAGAAAGTATTAATTTTTATATCCTATTGAGAGCCTATAAATAGGCGTATTGTGTTAAGAGTTTTGTGTGCAGTTAGAAAAATAGAGAGAGCGTGTATCTCTTTTTGAGAGAAAGTGAGAAGAGAGATAGGAAAATGATGCAAGGGATTTTGGGTAGAGAGAGAATTAGAATGTTTGACGAGTGTGTAATTATGAAAGTATTAGTAAATTTATTCTCTTTCTCCTATAGACGTAGACAATTTTTCCCTAACACTTTTGACATTTGAAAACCAAATATTTTTTGAATAGAGAGACAAGTTAAATGAATGAAGAGAGAGAAAAACAAAAAAACAAAAAAGGGTAAATCAAATATGCATGATTTCAAATTTTCTATCTTCATTATATGCATGATTTCAAATTTTCTATCTTCATTCAATATTAAGCATCATATTTCACTAATAGATAGCGTTTGTTGATTGTTCTTATCCATTCTTTGGAAATCTTGCTTCCCAACCGTTTCCAAGGAAAAAAACAAAAAACAAAAAAAAAGGTTGATTTGACTAGTTTAAGAGGGAGGAAACCATGCGCTTCAGCCCAAAGGAAAAATAAATATAAAAAGAAATTAGGTTCAACACAAAACTTGTGAGGAACTACTACTACAACATTAAGTATGATTTTTAATAAATGGGTTAGCTCAAATTTTGACCTTGAGGAAAGGACAAGTACACTTTGTCACGGAGCGAATGGAAAAAGAAAAATACATTACTTTTAATGATAATTTTACGGTTAAGACGCATGATAAAATACTTCATTGAATTTCAGAGCAAAAAAAAAAACCTTTATTGATAAGGTTTTATATTTTAGATCTACATCAAGTTTTATTAATTATATATATGTATGTGTATGTACATACATTATTTTTGATCGACTTTATTTACACCTAATGTATAAACATGTGTTACTCATAAAGGATACACAATTCCTATAAATACCCATGTTCCCTTGCAACTTTATTTTGATAAGGTCAAAAGAAACCTAGCACTACATGATAGTTAGTCTATGGATATATATATATTTTATCTCAGCAAAAACTGCAAATTATATCACAAATGAATATAAACGTGGCAATTAAATTCCAACAGGGCTTGTGCCTAGCTAATTCTTTATCACCTTTTTATTTACAATATATGTTGATATTCACACACACTATATTACAATTTTATGTTTCCTGAACTGTTTTTTCAGTTCATTCATTCACTATATTAAAACTGTCAAGAATACATGCTTTAATTAATTGACGACACACCATTATCTATAACTAAAGCCCCCACTCAAAATACACCTCAAAATATACCACATCTCTTCAACTAATAAACTTTCTCTAAATTATTACCTTGTGAAAAAAACCTCATGGTCTGTACACAGTTTAAAACCGTTAAATTACATCAAAATCACATTAAAGGATTACGACAATTTAACGATTCAGAACTGTTAAGTATGACTAGTGAGGTTTTTTTTTTTTTTTTTATACATATCCTATTACAGAATTCTTCTTCTGTTCTTACTATATTATTTGCATGCTTGAGACAATAAAATGCTTGCGGTATGACTAACTTCAGCTCTCTTTCTCTTCTTCATCATCTCTCCCTCAACCTCCAATCTCACTCCGAACAGCTTCGGCCTCTGATCGAGGCCATCATCACTATCACGATCACGATCTTCCTCGTCCTTCTCCAAGCGAGTGTACTTACCCACCAACTCAAGAAGCTCTCTACACTTGCTCTTCATGCTCGTCAGCTCAGAGCTCAACACTCCATTTTCCTTCTTCAGCCTCTTGTTCTCGTCCACTAGGGTGCTGAACTCCGACGACGTGGACGTCGAAGAAGACCTTTGGTCTTCATCCAACTCTAGATTATTCGGTGGCGGCAGTGGCGGGGCACCACCCGTAGCCTCGGCATGGACTAGGGCAACGGATTGCTGCTTGTTGGCCCATGCTTTTCTTCTACGAATGTCGCACAACTTGTCCTTTTCGCCCTTTCGGAACTTGTCGTTGCAAAACTCCCACCGGTTTGTTGAAACCTTACGGAATCCCTGCGTTTGAAAGTAATTAAAAATGCTGTTTTTATTTTTTTATTTTTTAATTTTATAAACATATATATAAGTTTATATGTATGAAAATGGAAAAAATAATTTTTATGAGGAGGTGAAAATAGGAAAAATATTATTAGAAGAACAATTGCAATCAGAGTACTCAAGGCAATCATATAGCTCAACTTATTATAGTAGTGGACAAGAGTGTTTGTTCCAACTTTTGGAATCAATCAATTCAAGACAATAATTATATATCAGATTACTTTTGAGGTGATGTTCTACCAAACTTCGACGAAAAGAATGGAATATCTATGTTGATATCATAACCATTATATTGTACTTTAGCCCAAAGCATGAAAAAAAATAGAATAAATAAACTCTTATAGGGTATGTATGAGAATTCTACGTGTATGGTATGAAAAAAATATCTTATTAATTGAGCTCTATTCTAACGTTGTAGATACATGTAAGATTTTTTTGATTTTGTATAGTTTAAAATACTTTTAATGTGATTTTAATAAAATCTAAAGATAAAAATGTTAAAGTAATAGTAGGATATATGAGATAGAGTACAAAAGGATCAATTGTATTACCTAAATATATAGATGGCCCTTTTATAAGTTGAGACATATAAATTTTTTCATCTACTAATAACTTTTCAACTTATTACAGTTTAAATTTGTATATATGGATAGAGATCAAATTAATGTATGGATATTCCATACATGACTAATTGATTAAGGGGACCAAAACCTCTAATAGATAGATAGTGCGTGTTTAGTGCGTGTTTCATCTTTCTCTTATACGCAAGAAGTGTGTAAATTCATGCACTTACCATTGGTCCACTACTCAAAGTTATTTATTTATTTATTCATTTCTTTCTTTCTTTCTTGGAACAAAGCAAGAAGCTTCTTTCTAGATCCATGTTTTAATTATTTCCACAAACATTGGTTACATGTTATTGCTCTTTTCTTTTTCCTTTTCTGAATTTTCACAAATCTATTTGGAATAGGTGGTTTAGGGGTATTAACCTAATTTAGAGGTCCTTGATTATCTTGATATGTTAGTTGCTCTCTCTCACCATTTACTATTATTAAAAAATAAAAAAAATAAAAGAAGAAGAAGAAGAAGAAGAAGAAGAAGAGAAAGAAAGAAACCTATTTCTATACATGTGGTTAAGCTAGAAAAATATTTACACTAGAAAAAAAAAAAAAAAAAAAAAAAAAAAAAGGCCAGGGGACTATAAAAATCAAATGTAAGAACTAAGTAAACCTTTACAAAGATGGATATTTTTTTCTCTAATTTTATTTTCTTAATCATAGTTATGATCTTTTCTCTTCTAATCAATATATAAGGAGATAAACTTACAAATCACATGCATTAAAATTAAGAATTTGATTAAAAAATAACTCTGATTATGTTGGTGGTTATATTATATATGGTGTTAGGTGAAAATTGACGTACATAAGTGTTGAGCTGCCTGACAAAGCTAGAGAAGTTGCTATGCTTGAAGAGGGTGGGGAGGAGATCCCGGGCGAACTCCGCCGGCTGCCACACCACAAACGCCGTCCCTTCCACGTTCCACGAGATGACGTCGTCGGTGGCCGGATCCTCGACCAGCATGTATGTCTTTAACAAGAAAGGTGGTGGAGTTGACTTTCTCATGTATTCCAACAAACCCTTTTCACAAACTACACCCAATTCCATAAAAAATCTTTGTAAAATACCTAGCTAGAGATTGAAAGAATTAGAAGAAGAAGAAGAAGAAGAAGTAGAAGAAAAAGAAGATAGAAGAAGATGAAAGAAGAGAAGATCAAGGAAAAGAAGAGAGAAGAGAAGAAGGGCAGTTAAGAACTCCCAACCCCAACAATAGAAACCCAACACGACTCCACAGTTCATGAGAAATGCAAGGCTGAGTTTCTCTCTCTTAACTAAAAGAACAAGAAAAGAAAAGAAATGGTAATTGAAACGTATTTTCTAAGTCTGCCCACTTCTTATATAGTAGGAAATAATTTGCACATATATTTTAGATATTAGTCTAAAATCTACAAATATTATTATATAGTTTTTTCCAATTAAAATAATATATAGTATAGTTGTAATTTTAGTCGTATACTAAATATTAGTTAAATATATATATATATATATAATATTTGCATTTTTTTCAACCCTTTGATCTTGATTAGACCCTTTCCTCAAAATTTTAGATGGCTAGGTAGAGTTGGATCTGTATGACCAGTCAACTAAAGACAAACAAGAATAACTTGAAGGGCCCCCAAATAGGAAAATTGAGTACAATATTTAACATGGTTTTCTAAAGATGCAGGTAAACATTTATTTGCATAAAGAACATATTAATTTTATATATATATATATATATATATATCAGATAGTTTTGATGATATTCAATTGGTCAATAGTCAAGATCAACAAAAAATTGTTGATTTTTTCTTTTTTTATAAATAAGATAAAATCACATATATTAATATACTTAATATATATATATATATATGTTGACATGCTTGTATGTGACGTGTGTGTGCGTGTGTATATATGTTCATATGTATATATCACAAATAAGATTATAAGGGTTTTGCCTATATGTATGAAGGGTCGGTGAACACGTGTGAACAACACCGTGATTATGACACTTCATCAGTAGTCTAAATAGGATCATAGATTTTCAATTTAATTTTGGTATTATAAAGACTATCCAATCAAATTATGTCACGTCACCTTATGAATTCAGATACTAAAATAGTTTATGAAAAAAATTTTGAAATATTTAAGTGACATGACATAATAAGATTGGTTAAATTATTTGAACATCAAAAATTGGAAGAGAAAATTCTGAGTCCCCTCCAAATAATATATATTAGGTTTAGTATTTTAGGTGTGCTGGTAATTTCTCGTGGCCATTATTTTATTCTCTCTCTCTTTCTCTTTCATTACATTTACGTCCTAATTCCTCTATCAAACATCTCTGGTTAGTAGATTTAAGAATTCTTCCAACATTGAGCTGATCTAAGATTCTTTAGGGGGAATTCTTTCCGTGAGAGAAGTGACTTTTTGACTTTATATGTACTATATCATTTTGTAAAGTTTTCTTGTTGACAAAACCATGTTCACACTCACTAATTGTGCGACTATATGCCACTCTCCACAAGTTAGGTTTTTTTTTTTTTTTTTTTTTTTTTTTTTTAATTGATGAAAACTTAATTTGGGATTGATGGTTGTACCGGTTGATATTTATGATTAGGGGAAAATTATCATCGATATTCTTACACTTTCATTGAACATTACAGTTAGGATTTTTCGACCTATTTAGGATCCTTTTAACATAATTTTTGCTTTTATTTTTCATTTTAGTCGGTAGGTAGAAGGAGAAAAATAAAAACTGTAGTTTTTCAATAACTATTTGTAAATCATGTTTTTAAAGAGTTTTAAAGTCAAAATGATTTTAAAGTATTCTAATAAGTTTTAAAAATATTACAAATATAATTTACAATACTCTCTTATACTCTGATCTAAGTTTCAAAGTCTATTCATAAGAGTTACGGAAGTCATAATTTCTGACTTTGTCAATAAGTTTTTCTGGAGACCATATGCTCTTTTGACAGAGTATTCAAATACTTGTAAAAAGCAGTTTTAAACTCAGGAGATCAAAAGCTGTTCCTAACAAGTTTTCCCAAACATGTCTTTAGACTTGTACCTGTAGATCGTAAAGAGAATTAGTTTGATATTATCATAACTATCCATAAAGATACAATATGTTTAGCTCAAATTTGGTTTAATATCGAGTGAATTCATCCATATAAGATGGTACAACAATAGAGTAACTTTTGATTTCTTGCAATTATATATATATAATATATTTACAATTAACTATTGTTAATCTTTTTGCCAGATATATCTTTCTTTGCCATGAAAAATACTTCCACCACATACTCAATCATGTTTAACTATAGGGGAAAACAAAAACAAGAATAGAATATTCATAATGATGGGACCGTGGAGAGCACGCGCTGACCATGTGAACACATTGTAGAAAGAGTTTGGGATGGGGGTTAGAATTAAGAAAATTCATGGCATTTAGACATAAAGAGAAAGAAGCTTCTTTATTTTGGTCGGGATTGCAGCCGAGCTTTCTTGACTAAATTTTAATCTTCTTTATTATCTATATTATATTTTTGCCTTTTTATTTACTAAAAAAGTCCAAATATTTTATTCTTTTTCTTTTTGGAAAAAAAAAAAAAACAATTGTTTAGCTGGTTTTTGTCCTCAATAGTTTTTCTCACCAAACCAGGAGTTTGTTTTTCCATGTGGAATAGAGAGTAAGATTCAAGGCATAATGTGAAAAAGGTACTCTCAATAATGACAAGCGATACATTTTGCATTTGCGTTTGCATGAGGTCATTACTAAGTTCTCCCAACTTGGCCTAATATATCAAACATTGGCTTGCTTGAGTTCGTAAGGTTTCTCCAAATAATATAGTCGGCAGATTTCACTTATCAACTAAAATCAATAGCGGGCCAAGCTTTCGATTGTAATGGGGACACACACACACATATATATATATATATATTAATGTAGAAATAAAAATAAGAAATTTAGAGTTAAATATCATTTTCTTCAGAAGTTTTTTAACACATGGTCAAAGTTTTTAAAAATTAGTTAAAAGATCTTCCCTTTTTTTTTTAAATGATAAATCAATTTTTTGAAATTATCAATCAGTAATTGACCACAAAATATTATTAATTTATTAATTAGTGATTGATTATAATCAATCACTGATCAATCACTGATTGATCATAACATGAACATTAATTTCCATGTTCAACAACTGATTAACCAAATTATGGAAATAAATGACAAATGATAATTTTGCTAAATAAAAAAAAGATAAAAACATCTATTAGATTGGGTGATCAAAAATGCCACCTAACCTAATAATCCTAGAAATAAAAAGTTGTAAAGTTCAAAGATTAGAGGTGCATATGTAAAAATAAATATTAAAATAAAAATAAATAAATAAATAAACATAAACTTTTATGAGCTTATTTTAGAAGGTAAATTACCAAGAAAAATTAGTAGGGAGCGGTGTATCCTCTCGGTCTTATATGGGTCGGTCATTGATTCAAACATCGATCGGTTTTTTTTCTAGATATTGAATTTTTAGTTATTTTATCTTATTTTCCTACTGGTCGAACTCAACTTGTCTTATCCAAGACCCGACAAATTGCAGATGAATGGGTTCCAACCCTAAGCCAGCCTGCATATATACCATATAATCATAAACTAATGATCATTTTATCATGATCTATTTGAATTTTCAAAGCTTTAGTGTTTGAATTTTCAAAAAAGGATTTAATTGTCGGCTGTGTAGAAAGAGGCGCTTCTTTTATGTATGTAATTAGGACTATAATTAATGGCCCTTTTTTTTTTTATTTACTCTAAAATGAAGTTTAAAAAAAATACTCTAACAATGTTCTAACTTAATTAAGCTAATACTCTAACAATGTTCTAACTTAATTAAGCTAAACTCTGGTAATATTAAGGGTTAATCTTATTTTTTATTCTGGAATTCTAGACCAAATTCTATTTTTGTCATGACTTTCTATATGTCCCCCAATGATGCCCAAAACACACTTGGGGCTAATTTTGCTTGGAGATGAGGTGCAAAACACGACGGGATTTCGAATTGGAGCTTCGCAACAATATAACCAAATGATAAATTGCTTATGTAGTTCTTAAACTTTTAACTTTGTGCAACTTTGATCCATTATCTTCTTTTGTAGTTAGAGTGCTCTTAAATTATAAATTGTTGCTATAATAGTCTTTCATGTTAATTTTTGAATGAAATTCATTAATAATTTGGTCAAAAAGTGATATTAACGAACGGATTATGTCCAAAATTAACGGAAAAGAACTATTGTAGTAATGTTTTTAATAGTTTATGGTCATTCTAACTACGAAAAAGAGAACAGAAAATATCTTTAAACTATTAAAATGTTATTATAATAATCATTTTCATTGAATTTGGATGGAACCAATTAGTAATTTAGTTAAAAAGTGATGCTAACTAACGTTCAAAAATTAACGAAAATGACTATAATAGCAACATTTTAATAATTTAGGAGCATTATAGCTAGAAAAAAAAAATTAAAGACCAAAATTACTCAATATTAAAAATTCACGAACCAACTTAGTAATTTACCATATAACCAAATTAAACACTAACACAGAGGACCTCTTCCAATAATTGTGATCAAGGAGAACTAGAACTTTCATGGATGATTATCATGAGTGAATAAATTGGTACAATCAGACGTATGATTACTATTATATTATGTTTGTATGATTCTTTCATTCTGTTATTAATTGGCATTAGCGCTATAGATTTTCCCTCTGACATTGGTTTTGTGGGTGTCAAAGGTAGTACATAAAACATAAATAACTATTTCAACCAAAAAAAAAACCCCCCCACATAAATAACTATCACATCAGAGAAAATACTATACATATTCCAAGCCAAAAAAGTTTTTTTTTTTTTTTGTTTGTTTGTTTGTTTGTTGTTTTTTTTTTTTTTTTTTAAATGTCTCGTTTTTGTCAACATATATGAAAGGACAGGGAAACATAAAATCATTTCTCAAGGGGACTGTTTGGAGGAAAATAACTTGCACATTTTTGTCTCCACTTCTCTTTGTTAGTTTTTTTTTTTTTTTCACCCCCCCCTAATTTTGAAAGAAATGAAGGATTCATTAATTAATGAATTTAGCTTCAAAAGTCAGCCTTAAACAAAAGAAAATAAACTCATCGATATGATAAGTACATTCTCCTAACATATTCGGTTAGGTCAATTTGGAGGTAAGAACTACTAGCAAAACCTAACACATGGAAAATAATAAAAATAATAATAATATTATTATTATTTTTAAGCTTGATTTTAGGGCGTTTTGCGGTCAATTTGGAGGGAAAAAAATCCACCAAACAAATAAAAAATGTTAGTCTACTTCTACAGTAAGTCGAATAATTCTTGGTAGTCTTGTTTAAAAAAAACGACTAAATTTCTTTTTAAAAGTCTTTTAACTAGTTAAACATATTACTTAAATAGTGAACCTAAAATAATACTAAGTTACGAAATAGATAGATGACATGTATCTAGAATATGAAGAAATGCGACAGCTGTAAGAAACTATATTATAAAGATCTTAAGCTTGAAATTTTAGGAATCGGTAACCAAACGTAATTAAACAAGAGACTTTCAAACCAATTAATCCAAACCAGTTAATAATAAAAGCGAAACAGTTTAGTTTGATCAATTTTTTCTGTTTGATTTGGATTTTTAAACACTCCTACTTGTTTTTGTAGTAAAGCATTTTATTTTTTAACAAAAAAAAAAAAAAATTTTATTTCAAATATCTTAAAAACCTACTATTTACTTTTTAAAGTACATGTTATTTACTTCTTTCTCTGTAAGGTTCCAACCGTGACCTTGGGCGGGCCTATGGCTTTGTGTACCTTATTCACCCAACAATAAATAGAAGAAAATTGTGAAAACAACATTTCAAATAAACATATTTTTTTTGTTAGATACCTTTGTTAAACTGAGGAATATTATGGGGGTGTTTGGTGTGTAAGTTTGAATTGAAATATTTTAGTTTCAATAGTAATTTTTGTTGACTTTTCAGAAAAGATAAAAAAAAAATTTCAGAAAAAGACAAAAAAAAGTACAGTTTCACTTGAGTGAAACGAACCAACCAAACAGGTAATGTGCATTTGAGATAAGATTCTCTTGGATACTTTCTCTCTCTCAAGATGACACGCGTATTTAGTTTTTGCTTTTTAAAAGAAATAAATCACCAACATAATAATAAGTCATACTTGCACATTGTTATTCCTTTGATTTTGTAGGAAAAAAAAATTATAAGAAATTTGTGGAACAGTACCAAATGGCTTTACAAGATAGACATGGAAAGGAAGTTCAAGTAGGTTTCAATATATACCTAGCACAAGAAACCAGTCCTGAAGTCTCCATCTCCTTTTGAGAAACAAATGTCAACAAATGTCAACCATATGTTAGAGAGAGTGTAATATCTCTTCTGTTACTATTGGACAGTGAAAACAATAAAGTCCCACATTGAAAAAGTACAAGCAAACATAGTGGTATAAATTGAAACAAGTGAAGTGTAAAGATTACTAGTGTATAGTAAGGACTATGTTACTACTATGCACCACCACACGCGCGCGAGGGCGTTTAGGGCGCACGTATGCATCGTCGCAAGGAGTCAAGGAGCATTTTCTTTTCCGAATTAAATATGGACCGTTGACTTGATCGGACACGATCTAATAGTCGGATTTGAATGATTTCAGATTTAATTTAAATTATTAATTGAATTATTACAATCTAATGGTCATAATTAATTCTGATGACCAACATGTATGTCTGTTGAAAACATATATGTTTTTTGACAAAAAATGAACCTTTTAATTTAAAGGCATGACTGTGTATCTGTTGTAACTCTTCATGAACAGGCATATCAAAGGTTATAAAACTCCAGCTTCTGATATTAGTTTCATATCTTGTTCTGGAATTTAATAAGATTGTTACTTAGTAAATTCATAGGTTTGTTGTATTTTGGAGGTAATTTGTCAAAACACCCGAAAGCAAACTGTTCATAATGTGGGCAAATAAAACCTTAAGGAAAGTAATTACTATACCTCAAACATTTTGATTTTCTCCTATTCTATTTCGTTTCTTTAGCTGCATGTTTTTTTTTTTTTTTTAATGAACGAAAAGGTTGATGGTAATAACAAAAAATTTTAAGTTCGAGATTTTGAGAGAGATGCTGAATTTTTGACAAGTTGATGTGAAATGGAGAGATATTATGTTTTCTGTCGAATGTTGGCGTACAATGGCTTGTTTTGCAGGCATGGCCAATTGCAAGTTCGTCAAGCTATGTATTGTAATGTTCCTTGCACACTACATACTGACCGCGATGGGACTAAACGCTGTGAACAACGTTTCCTGCTTATGGGATTTGCTGTTTTTCTTTATGGAAAAACCACCAAAGAATAAGGACAAGAAGGCTCAAGTGGAGAGAAAGCCCAACAGGCAGCCCCCCCCCACCCCCAACACCCCCCCCCCCCATCACCCCCCAACAGCCCCCCCCCCCCCCCCCCCCCCCCCCCCCCCCCCCCCCCCCCCCCCCCCCCCCCCCCCCCCCCCCCCCCCCCCCCCCCCCCCCCCCCACCCCCACCCCACCCCCCCCCCCCCCCCCCCCCCCCCCCCCCCCCCCCCCCCACCCCCCACCCCCCCCCCCCCCCCCAAAAAAAAAAACACAAAAGTAAATACATAAAAAAAAAAAAAAAAAAAAAAAACAGAGCAACTACTTGCTCTGTTTTTTTTTTTTTTTTTTTCTTTTCTTATTACAAGAAGTGGCAAACTCGTAATAATAATATATAAATATGACTTATTATTATACTGATGTTTTGTTTATTTTAAAAGGCCAAAAGTAAAACATGTTTTATCTTAAAAGAGAAAGAATGTCCGAAAAAATCAAGTAAGACTACGAGGCACCTCTGGTCCACCTTTATCATCTTATCATATTACGAAGCACGCTGCTTATAGGACATTTTTGTGGGACCCATTTTCACTTTAAAATTAAAAGCTTTCAAAATAAAACAAAATGAAAAACAAAGCTTGTAGGGCCCACAAAGAAAAATTTTGCAGATCTTTTTTTTCTCTTGTCCGGTGTTTGTCTTCCCCCCATGAAGCGGACAAATTTTTTTTTTTCCTTACCTACTAACAATTAAAGTTAGAAAATTAGAATTGTGTTCAGAACTTCAGATGAGAGAAAGGTTTTATGATCAATAATGGCTGTAGGAGGATTCCAAAAAAAAAAAAAAAAAAAAAAAAAGCAGCATATAGAAAGAGAGAATTGTGAGGGTTTTTTTTTGCTATACTTTCGAGATCCCTTTTCTTGGATCCCTCAAGGTCTCTCATTTGCTATTCTAAAAAATAAAATAAGGTGTTTGGCCCATTAGTTTAAACTCATCACCATCAATTCAAATTTTGTCTTTTTCTCCAAAATTTTTTTGTCTTTTCTGAAAAAGTCAACAAAAATTACTATTTAAATTTATCAATTTCAACTCAAACTTACACACCAAACACCCTAAAAGTAAAAAAATCAATCTCACAAAAAAAGAAAAAGAATTGAAAAAAAAAAAATCATCTTCCTTGGTCTACTTAAAATTTTGTTTTTCTTAATTAGTTACTCCGCCCCTGTTTCTTGGATGACAAAGATTGAACTTCACCCTAGTCTCGGCGAAGAGTCGTGTGTCCTCCTCCATATTCCCCACCGGCACATCGACGACGTAAAATACCAACAACAGTCCAGATCTGGTCCGGGACTTGAAATCGGAATCAAATCAGAAGGAGTAGACGAGTGCTCGTCGAAGCAGCGTGGAAGAGGTTTCAGAGCTATACGCCACCGACGAAGACCGGCGTAGAAATAAGAGACTGAGAGATCTGAGAAGAGAAGTTAAAATTTATTAATGGGTCGCACTGTCCTGTCACACTCTTTCATTTTACCAAGTTGGCAGCCAACTAAGCCGCCAACTCAAGCGATGAAGGACACCAGGGCGTCCCATAATTTTATTCTAAAAGAGTCTTATCTCAAATGTCTCGGAATGTATCTTAATTTTTAATATAATTCTTCTTTTAATGATCGATTCAAAAAGATATATCTTTTAATTTTTATTCCGACGGAGAGAAGAACCTATGATTAGTTTCAAACGAACAATTTTAATAAAATCTTTCAATTTCTTATTACTATATTCAACTTTATGTATATCTCTATCCGTAGAGTACATGAATGTACAGAAATGGTTCATTCCTCTCTTAAAATTGCTTGAATTTATGACCCTTCATAGTCATATTTATCTTTAAAAAAAAATTGAAATTATTGTAACGGATGGGAATCCGTTATAATAATTTCAACAGGACATAAGTGCATCTCATGGGCTTTGTATTGGGTTCAGCCCAGCTATTTGTACTTTTGGCCCAAATGGGCCCAACTAAGAAACGTTACACATCGCTTCGTTTTAGAGATACATAAGTGGACAGCGTTTGAAAGCTTCAACATTTTCTTACGCATCCCTACTTGCTCGACTACACATTCCTAGTACATACTCTACTGTGTTTTATTCATTTAGAAATTATATAGCATGTGTTTTACACATGTAGAATAGATAAAAAAAAAAAAAAAAGAATCCTCCATCACGTGACGAGTGTTGGAGCCGTCACGTGACAATCACTGAAGCCCGATAAAAAAATAGATTTGCTTTTATATATATATACATATATATATATATATATATATATTACGAATGAGATTGTGATTTCAATGATTACTGTAATTTTATAACTATGAGTAGTTACAAAATAAAATTATAAAAAGTAGTACATACATTAATTACATTAGGTGATATATCAATTTTTTTTTACTTATAGTAGCAGTTAGAACCAATTTATCTTAGATATTTATTAAAAGATATTTTTTCCAGAGGTGGTCACTTAATATTTGGAATCAAAATCCTACAATTGAAAAGAATTTGTTTCCTTTTCAATTTTAATTTCTTCTTTTTTTTTTTCTGTTACATTTTTTTAACAATTGTTTTGTAAAAATTTCATAACGGCAAGTGCAAGCCCATGGTTGATTGACATATATGGAAATATTCATATAATCGTGGAATTTATATTGCAAGATATACTGATTAATGCGTGGCAGTGGAAATAAATATATGTCGAATTCAAGCTTTTCCTCAAAAAAAAAAAAAAAAGAAAAAAAAAGAAAAAAAAAGGGGGGTCATGAAGAGTCTGTAATCTCATTTCAATTTCTTCTCTAATCACTGTAAAAATTATTATTGTTTACACTACTCTGAATGTAAACGTTACAAGACAATTTCTAAAGCCTTTTTATATAAATTTTAAAAGGGTCGTGTTTATTGATACCTCTGTTATTAGCCTTACCCATATTTTTAATAAATTCAATTATTACAAAATTACTTACGAAAATAAACTATTTTTAAAAACAAAAGTGGTTTAAAATATATTCTTCACATTTCTTATCCGAATTATTAGAAAGCTAGTCTTAAAAATAAAAGTGGTTTAAAATATATTCTGCACATTCCTTATCCGAATTATTAAAATATAATAATAAATTTGTTCAAGTTTTATATTAAACATTAGCCTAAATAGTAAGTGTATCATCTTTTACGGATGAGATTATTTCTTCCCGTAAAACAAAATTCATACGTTGTTCAATTTATATTTTTTTTTCATTCTTAAAATTGTAATAAAGATAACAACTTTCAATTTGATTTTATCTTATTATTATTATTTTTGCGTTTACATACTTTGTTTTCTATTCGTTGCTTTTTTACATCAGTTGCTTTACATATATATATATATATATATATATATATTTTGCTTGCAACTTAGTAAATTAAACAAATATGATCCATTTATGTATTAATCAAATGGAAAGAAACCAGACTTTTGTTTCCTCTAGGAATTTTTTTTTTAAAAAGGTAAGTCATAATCAAAATGGAAAATTTTAATGGCTAGTGGTTTAAGAAAAAAAAAAAAAAAAGGGGTAGACAAGGGTGGTAATAGATTACCCATTTAAAATTATAGTTTTTTCTCTCACCCATTTTTCTTAATTCCAAAATAGCTCATGAAGCCTCTTAAAGAGTTTACTCTCTCCACCCAATAAAAATCATCTCCATGCGTCTATTAAATTACTTTCTATACATACAAACTAAATGAAAAAGAACAAAATTTTCAAAACTGTAATCAAAGTGTGAACAAGATATACATGTTATTCATTATTCTAATTTACTTGAATTAATTTTACTTTCACAAAAAAAAAAAAAAAAAAAAAAAAAAAACATTTGCAATGTTCTAAAATATGTTACTCACTGTTTTTTTCTTTCCCAACGATTCATGCTTTTTCACTAAAGAGAAGGGTGCTAGATAATGATTTGTACATAATGGGTGGTTGAGTTGAAGGTTTTTTATGGAGTTTCTTAATAAGTTTCTCCATAATATAGTTCTTACACAAAAAATTAAAACAATGAAGTAAAAATGAGGAAGAAGAAATTAGTAAGTGCAGAATATGAATTGACAAAATAAAAAAAAAAATGAAAAGAAAGAAATCATGATTGGAAATGAATCATGAACAAGATTCAAAAGTTAGAGAGTGAATCTTTAATTTATATTTCATTGAAAAAATCATTTAAAAAAAATCATACTAGTAAGTTAATAACATATTGTCTATCTTACATTGTATTTGATGATTTTATAAGTTCAATACTCATTAATTATCATAGATTCTTTTGATCAACTACTCAATTTATTGCAACAGTCTGATTTATATCTAATGATTAAAATAACAATAACGATAACCATTGATGGATAAATATTAAACTAACCATTCAAACTCTTTCAATATATATATATATATTTATATATATGGATTTTATTTATTCATTACTAAGCCCCTAATAAGTAATAAGTTTGTTCTTTTACTTTTTGAAATAACAATCGAGGTTTATTAACCCATGAAAAACACTTCAACAGGAAAAATAATCAGGACAACTTTTTTTTAATGCCGAAGGGTGAAGTAATTAAATGTAATATATGCACATGTAATGAGATATTTGATTTTCCAATCTTAGCAGCCTTAGCCATGCTGAAGATTGTGTCACTGACCCTATGTTTGGTTCATCAATTAAGGTAGAAAAAACTTAACTCAATTTTGGTTTTCTTCTTAAAAGTCAAATTTAGTTTTACTATTTACAGTTTTAACTATAATTTAAAAATTCAAATTTTAGAAGTCCATAATTTTGCATATACGAAGGAAACAAGATGCATTTTGATTTTTTTTTTTTCTGAAAAAATTTCAAGTTTTTACACCTTTTAATAGGGTTGGCAATTAGTGTTCGCGGATTGAATTCAGGCTTGTTCGATTACAACATGACACGATAAGTATGAATACGAACACGATACGATTAATAAACAGGCCAGGAACCTAAACACAAACACGAAACTATTTAATAAACGGGTAGCATAACACGACACACGAACACGATTATTAAACCGACCACGATGGGTTGGCACGAAAATAAACCCGTTTATGACTCATTTAACACGAAAAACCCGTTTATGGCCCATTTAACACGAAACTGATTTTTGACCCATTTAACAAGAAAATTTTAGATAAAAAATCACTTAAAATTATGAATTCACTAACACAAAAAACTCATCATATTAATATGAAATATAAAACTAACAACTAGAATTTTCAAATATCCATAATGATTAAGACAAACATATCTTAGAATAAACATAAACGGGTTATTAGGGTTAGGCTTTTATATGTTGTTATTTTTGGGGTTATTTTTATAAATATATTGAGAAATTATATATATATATATCTTTAAACGGGTTGGGTCGTGATGACCCGTTTACAACCCATTTAAATAAAAACGGGTTAAACGAGTGTTAACCATGTTAGTCCGTTTTTGACCCATTTATTTTGTTGTTAAACGTGTCAACCCAATATTAAACGTGCGATCCAAACCCATTTATTCGTATCGTGTCCAAAATTGCCGACCTTACTTTTTAACTCTAATTTGTTAAACGCACAACTCAACTCTAATTCAAAATTGTCAACTCAAGTGGACGTCCTAAACATATGCCATGACAAATTTGGTACAACTTTGCATACATCAGGCAAGAATTTGTTATTTGCTATTTTATTTTTTGGGAATTCGAACTCTCTATCTATTAACTTAAAAATGGACATATCTAAATACGATCTAATATTTCAATCCAAATAGCCTAGGTAATTAAATTTTGAAATTTATAACCGTAAATTATTTTATCATATTTGGTTCCTTAAATCATCAAGTTAGTTATCTAATAAAATCCAATTATTATGCCTTCTGTCATCCTAAGTGCTACGTACTAGTTTTTCAAATTCTATAAACAAATAAATCTAATAAAGAAAACTTTAAAATGATAGGAGAAGATCCCAAAGTTTGCACAAGTGAAAGCATGAAGTGAACAAAATTATAAACACATGTAATTAACATTTAAATTACTAAGCATGAGCGTGGTCTGATATATATATATATATTTTTTTTTTTCCCCCTTTTCTTCCTAGAAATAAAATGCGCAAATGGAAATCTCAGTTGGAAATAATTAAAAGTTTAAGAGCGAAAATCTCAGCTAAAATCATGAGAGCTGCTAAATTCTTTTGGCTACTAGTTGTAATAATGTTTAAACAACGATTAAATTTTTTTTCTATTTCTTACTTAGAGCAACTCCAACAGAGCGCCAACATGAAGTGAGACTTAATGATGACGTCGGTTTTGCTCTCCAACCTAATGCCATTTTTTGGGGCTATCTTGATGAAATTGAACAGTGTTATGACTTTATAGGCGCAATATTATGGAAATAGCGCAAATTTGTTTTATTTAATAAATATTTTTAATGATACAAATTTCCAAGAAAAAGTTTGCTATTTATATTTTACCCCAATTGTATATTTTTCAACAAAATTACTTCGTTTTATATCTTTTTTTTATTACATACATGGTTTTTTAATGTCATGCTTAATAAATACAATATTTTAATTAATAAATGTAAAACAAAATTATATTTGTAAGGATTGGACAAATGATTAAAAAATATTGTTACATTTATTGTTACCCCCCCCCCGGTGAACATAAAAAGTTTAAAATTAAGTGGTTATAGATACAAATTTTTAATTTCATACCTACTATATTAAAAGATGTAAGTTCGACTATCCTATTTTACGTAAAATAAAAATAAATAAATAAATAAATTGAACCAAAGTATCAATTTACCCTTTTTTCAAGTTTGCATTTCGACTTCAGATTTGTACTAAAAAATTTTTTCCCACTAAGTTTTATCTTTTCTAAAATATAAACAAAAATTATAATGAATTTTAAAAATCATTACTTCTAATCTAAAAATTTATATCAAATTAGTCCCTTAAAAATAATTACAAATATTCCTTATAATTTATAATTTTTGCAACAATTTACCTTCTAAAATTCAAACGTAATTCCTTGGAACTTTGTAATTTTTAGTGAAAGCGAGTGGGACAATGCGAGTACAGATAAGCCTCTTAACAGAGAGAGTGTCCCAAGAAACAGAGTAGAAAGACAGAGAGTTCGTCAGACTTCTTCCAACACCGAAACAGACAAACAAAAAAACCTCTCCGTCTCTCTTACTCTCTCATTTTTGTATGGTCGAAAACCATTTTGCTTATGGCTCTAAGGATAGGCCCGGGAGGAGGAATCGCCTCCGTTCCGACTCACCGAGTCGCCGCCATGTCCTCTCTTCCCTCTCCCCTACCCCTCTCCTCTTCTTCTCCGCCTTCCCTCTCTCCACGCGCCTCCCTCCGTACTCGCTCCTCCCTTCTTCGTCTCCGAGCTTCCTCCGAGTCATCTCTCCCTCTCCAGGTCACTCACCGCCACTCACAGCTCTCTTTCTGTTTCTCTCTCTAAAATGTGTGTTTTGTTTTTTGTTTGACTGTATCTATACGTGTATCTAAATGCTGTTTTTTTGGCAACTGATAGCTGTAAAATTATCGGACTCTTTCTCTTTTCCTGTCGATGATTTCTCTTTTCGCAAGCCGCGATTGAATAGAGTGATTTCTTCATCTGAATGTACTCCGAAGATTGCTTGATGAATTTTGAGAATTGACTGGAATGTAATTAAACGGCCTATCCAAGGATTTTAGTGTGTTTAATTTTTGTTGTGACATGCTTATATTTTGTAATTTATACATACATACATATATATATATATATATATATCTTTGTATTAGATTAATTGAAACAGTTGGTGCCGAAAAAGCGTTTAAATGGAGGATGGAATGGTGAATGTGTAGGAATGTGCTTGCCTATGTACTCAAGGACATGAAGTTGAACTATGAATTTCCGAGTGAATAGGAAGTTTAAGCTTTCGTTTGAACATAGGTTGAAATGAAATTTTAGGTTGAGGTTGGTTGACTTTTTAAAAAACTAGTTATAATTTTTGTTGACTTTTCAGAAAAAAGACAAAAACTGAGACGAAAACATAAGTTTGGACTTGAGAACCAAACATAAGCTAAATGATTTTGTGTATATCTTGTCCCACACCCAGACCAATATAAGGGCCTGAACATGATATGATTATATCGGGGTAGTTGCTAATAGTCTACACATTTGTTTATACTTCTCATGTGTTTTAGTTAGTTCAGCACATTGAACATTAGCAGTTAATCAGTAAGCCAAAGCTAGGATGGGATTTCTGAATACATTGCCTCTGTGTTATTTGACAAATACTCGAAATAATTCGCATGCTAAATGCATCAGTAGGGAACTCAATTTAATAAAACTGTCGCACTTCTGTTCAGGCTTGTGCTACAATTGATGAATTGTACTAGTGTTGATGTCATTTTGTAAAGTTTCAATTGTAGATTTATCAATTCTATTTTTTTTTTTTTTTCAAGTAAGCAATTCCACGGTCATAACAGTTGAAATATATGTTTGACTCTTGCAGCGAAAGGTGTTGAAAACCTGGTAATAATTGGCTCAGGTCCTGCTGGATACACAGCTGCAATATATGCTGCTCGTGCTAATTTGAAGCCTGTAGTGTTTGAAGGGTATCAAGTCGGTGGTGTTCCTGGGGGACAGTTGATGACCACTACTGAAGTGGAGAAACTTCCCAGGGTTTCCTGATGGAATAACTGGTCCTGATTAATGGACAGGTATGAAATAACATAGGAGGAAGAATCAAACGGAGTCATACATGCATTCTTTTTATTTAGTTTGTACGTTGAAAGAGCAGCTTTGATTGGATCAGTAGTTAAGCTTCTGCACATTATGAATTTCTAGGATGCGACGGCAAGCTGAGAGGTGGGGAGCAGAATTGTTCCAAGAAGATGTTGAATCTATTGATGTAAAAAATAGTCCTTTTACTATCCAAAGCAGTGAGCGTGAGGTATGTGCTCTTTTTTAAAAGTTGCACTTGTACAATGCATCTTTTCTACAGTTGCGTTGAAATACAAAAATTTGCTAACTTGCCAGCTTTCCTATTTTTTTTTTTTCCTTCCAAAGGGGTCATATATTTAATATCTTTGCAATTTGGTTCATTTGAACAAAAAGTTCCAACCACTTATAAAATAATTGGTTTTGGTTTAAATGGTTCGGATATTCTTTTAAATAGTGCTATTATGTGGTTCGTGTTAAGTCATTGTTGCTGAAGATGACTCTTTAAACGCCATGTTTTACAAGCTTGAGTTATAATTCATTCCATTTCAAGATGAGTAACACACAAAAACAAAGCAAAGTAAATGATTTAATAGCTAAAGGCTTTCATTTGCACATGTTTAGTTTGTAACTTTAAGCTGAATATCTTCCTTCTTCCAGAGTCTGAAATCTCTTGTTTTCATTTACATTTCAGGTTAAGAGCCATAGTCTAATTTTTGCTACAGGGGCTACTGCAAAAAGGCTTGGGTTACCTCGTGAAGATGAATTTTGGAGTAGGGGAATTAGTGCCTGTGCAATTTGTGATGGAGCATCACCATTGTTTAAGGGGCAAGTTCTTGCTGTTGTTGGAGGGGGTGATACAGCTGCAGAAGAAGCCATATACTTAACTAAGTATGCCCGTCATGTTCATTTACTTGTACGTAAGGATCAGCTAAGGGCTTCAAAAGCAATGCAAGATAGGTGAGCTTCTGATGAGTTCTTTCTTAAGATTTACCGAAGAAAGCTGTTATGGTCTTGACTCCATTTCTTGTAAAATTGTATGTGTTTTTATTTTTGTCTTGGAATGTTCTTTACCCGGGCGTTTCATCAACTTTCCCTTTAAAAAAATAAATAAATAAAAAAAAAGAAAGAAAAAGGCAAATTTTCCCAGGTTAACATTGTCCTTAAATTGTGACCTATCTAGATCCCGCCATTGCTTTGTCATTCTTTTGAGCTGTGGCTAAACTTTGTATCATGGAGGTTCTTTTTGTTTCGCCTTATTGATAGGCACTCGTAATATACTAATGAACAATTGTATGAGTTTTCAACTCCCTGAATGTTTTTTTAACAGGTTGATTATCGCGAATGTTCAGAGTGTTCAACAACCACAATATCACCGTGCACTTCAACACTGAGGACCGTGGATGTTGTTAGCAATCTGAAGAGCCAGATGTCTGGCATTTTGGTTCGAAAAGTTGATACCGGGGAAGAATCCGTGCTCGAGGCAAAGGGGCTATTTTATGGTATAGGCCATTCACCAAATAGCCAACTTTTGAAAGGCCAAGTTGAGCTTGACAGTTCTGGCTATGTCTTGGTTGAGGAGGGTAGCGCAAAAACTTCTGTTGAAGGTGTATTCGCAGCAGGAGATATACAGGTAATCCTATCAGCAACTTATTTTACTCCTTAAATTCCGTTGATTCTCAGAACCATTTTATTATCTGCTTAGCCCTATTTTATAATGCCATTGTTTTTATATAAACTGTTTTGTAATTATTGTACCTGAATAGGACCACGAATGGAGGCAAGCCGTAACTGCTGCTGGATCTGGATGTATTGCTGCTTTATCGGTTGAGAGATATCTTGTGAGCAAAGATCTACTCATTGAGTTTCACCAGGTATGTAGTGTTTTACAAAAATCTTTTGGCCCTATTCCAATACATTTCAGATCATTCACTTGTTATCACCCAAATGTTTACTCTCTGTTGTTGGTTTTTTTTATTTTATTTTATTTATTTTATGAGTCATAGGAGATTGCAGTTTGTTGAATGCACGTGCAACTTTGTTAATTAATTAATTTATTTATCTTAAATCTTTTGCAACTCAACGAGTTAAGGTCTTTGCCTCCTTTTACTCCGTCAATATTGTTCTTTACTCATCCTTCTCATGAACTATACTTCTCACAGCCCCAAACCGAGGAGGTTAAGAAGGAGCTTACAGACAGGGACGTTCAGGAAGGATTTGATATTAGTTTGACGAAACATAGGGGGCAGGTTTGTATTGTCTGTCGGAGATGCTAACGTTGAAAATAATGAACATTCGGTTTTTATCCTATCCTCGTTATCCCTTCAGTGAAAAGCTCATAAGTTTTTTTTATTTTTCATTTCAGTATGCTCTACGTAAACTGTATCATGAAAGTCCAAGGCTTATATGCGTACTATATACAGCACCAACTTGTGGTCCGTGTAGGACTTTGAAGCCAATTCTCAGTAAGGTATGTATTTTGTTTTCATTTATTTATTTTTAATTTAAACTTTCTTTTTTCACAAGTTGAGCAGCAAGGACACCGACGAACTATACTGAACATTTTCTTTGCCTTTCTACTGGCAGGTGATAGATGAGTTTGATCAAAACGTACATTTTGTTGAAATTGACATTGAAGAAGATCCCGAAATAGCGGAAGCAGCTGGAATTATGGGTTCACCATGTGTGCAGTTTTTCAAAAACAAAGAGATGCTCAGGTTTGGCCAAATCTTATCATCCTCTTCAACTTCATTTGGTTCTCTCATGTGAATATCTTTTTTTTTTTTTCTTTTTTTTTTTTTTTCACGTTATCCCCCCATAAGATTTTTGTTGTAGGCAACTCTTTTAGTAATTTTGCAGAAAAGGGTCTGAAGAATTGTTTCTCATTTATTATCCTTTGATAAAAATATCTTCGCCCGAGATAGTTATTTGTTGTAATTATTATTGTCATTTTTTCTTGTCATGTAGGACTGTATCGGGAGTCAAGATGAAGAGTGAGTACAAAGAATTTATCGAATCGAATAAATAAGAGAATTTCACGAGGACTTGTTTGCCTAAAGCTTGCATTTTGTGATTCAATTTTGTTCTCTAAACTGGCTGGTCCAACAAACCTTCAATTTTTACCATGAATCAGCCATCTTTCGTCAATGAATTACACTGTAAATTCTACTTGCAGAGTTTGCCAAGGCATTATTTCGGATTTTGATTTTCCAATAAACTGTCTTTCCAATTTCCATCACTTTATTCATTTTGGCTAAGATTTCATTAATTGCCTTTTTTTTGTTTGTTTTGGTGCTGAAAAAAGGAAAATTCACTCTAGGTTAAGAGTTATTTAATGTATTACTCATCTCTTTCCTCTTCTTTCTATACCAGAAGCCAGTATAAGGGAGAAGTATGTTTCAGAAATTGGGAATATACATATAACTCTTAGGGAATTCTACAATGAGGTAAGTAATGGGGTAAGCCTACTTACCCTATTGATAGAGAAAATCTTCACCATCAGATGACTTTTCGATGGTTATCAAATAAATACACTAAACAAACATAAATTATAGCACATCTGATAATTATTTTACAAAACATTTCACAATTTTGAGAAAAAATAAAATAGAATAAATAATGAAAGTGCCTTAAAAGCTACCCGCTCTAACTAAAAGAGTAAAATTAGGGACACGTCTGGTGTCTTACATTATATGAGATGATTTCCTATATTACTTGTCATTTAATAAGAGATGAGGTCCATCTTATTAATAAAAAAAATAAAATAATTTTATTTTTTTCATTCACGTAATATGATGAGGGGCACCAGAGGTTTCCCTTAGTTTTATTTTAACTAAAAAAGCCCTCCGATTTCTTCCTACAATGGGTCAAACTGAGTCTATATTACTTCTTATTTGGTAAGAAATGAGATATATCTTATTAATAAAAAAATAAAATAATTTTATTTTTTTTATCCACGTAATATGACGAGGGACATCAAATATGTTCCTTAGCTTTATTCTAATTAAAAAGTCCTCCAATTGTCTTCTTACAATGGGTCAAACTTAGCCATTTGGAACTAGCTCTTGAAAAAAAAAAAAAACAAAAACAAAAACAAAAAAACAAACTTTTTTATAGCAGGCACAACATAAGTTTAGGAGAGAGGAGTATCTAAACTAATCTACTTTAAACATGATTAAAGGGTCTATGTTTGCTATTTGACGTGAGTTGGAAAACTCACGATCCACGTGTACGCCATTGACATGTACAGGTAATAAAAGGTCTTAAAACTTGTTTTGTGGTCCCCACCCACCTTTGTCTTTTTTTTTTTTTTTTGGATAATTCACCCCACCTGTATGTATCTCTGTTTCTTTCAAATCTTTTATTCTCACTCTACATTTGTTCTTCCGGCATTCTCTTTCCTTCCTCAGTGTTTTTTTTTTTTTCCCCCTTCATTTTTCAAAAAGACTTTTATAAACTGAGAAGAGAGGTTTAGTTAAAAGTAATCCTTCTTGACCCCATGGGGTTTAACTCCATCCATATGTCCTTTTTGGCAGATGCCATGAAACCCAGATGACCAACTCATCAACCACGTGGCAAGACTTTTGTTAATTATTAGTTTTTTTTTTTTTTTTTTTCATTTTTCTTTTTGCCCTTTTTCTTGAGAAAAGTTCTGGCCTTTAAGATTCAACTTATAAGAGGAGCCTAAAAAGAAAGTGAGCAACCCACCGAATACGGAATGACAAACTGAGGATTTTTTTTTTTTTTTTTTTTCAATCTTCTCCTTCCTTTTTAAGTTCATGTTCAATTTGTAGAGAATTGAACATAGAAACATACCTCGGAACCAAACCTCCATTGCTTGAGGTAAAAATAGCTTGAAGCAACCAAATAATAACCCGACGGGGTCAAATAGGATTGCTCTGTAATTTAAGACTCATGTTATAAATTAAACATGAGTCATGTTTCTAATTGTCTTCAGGAGCTTCAGCCAGCAGAAGTGGCCACGCGTCCCATCCACACCCCTTGTCCAACTAGTTTGCGCCACATGGCCTTCTTTGTGGGGCCCTCATTTGTTAACGAAAAAAAAAATAATAAATAAAAAAGAGAAAAGAGAAAAGTTGTGAATTGTGACCGTGGCTGGGGAGGTTACAAGCCTTTTGTTTCGTATTCAAGTTTATTTCAATTAAATTATATTTTTTTATTTTTAATTTTTATTTTTTTTTAAAATTAAAAAAATTTATAATTAATTTTTTAAAAATAAATTAATTTTAATTTTAAAATTTCATCTCTAATTAATTTATTAATGGAATGCTAAATAATAAAATAAATATAGCCCTTGGGCTTTGTTTCATGGATCTGCTACTCTTGTTAACCGAAAACCAGAAATGGAAAAGAAAAACAGAAAAAATTAGTATTTAGGATTATTTTTAGTTTTATTTTTAGGTTTTGTTTTCTACAAAAATTTAAGAAGAGAGTGTCTTGAAACAACAAAGAGAAGAGGGTTAAGAAAATTTAGAAGAAAATTTTGGAGATTAGTGAAAGTGGTCAAAGGTTCAAATATTCTTAAATTACAAAAATATTTAACCTTCAAATTGCTAGTTTTTTGCCATATTCACCTAATTAATCTACCCAATTCAGAAAATATAATTATTTGAAGAGGAAATAAAATAAAATACTAAGCTTATAGTAAAAGTATAATTTTAAGTATGATAAAATAACTTTATTTTGTAAAGTTATCGAATATGGAGTATTCTTTTGATACCACATGGATTGGGTACTCCCCCATCCAGTTTGCTCTTAACTTTTTTAAGGCTCATTTGTTAGTATGAAAGCAGAAACGCGTAAAGTTAAAACTAGAAAATAAGCAAAATAATACAGGCTTACCACATAAAATTATATTAGTTGGAAATCAATTAATAAACATTAGGCATTTAATTGTTATGATGAAAGAAGAAGTCAAAACAATAATAATAATAATAAATAAATAAATAAACAAAAGATAGTACTCTTAAAACCAAAATTCCTAATTCAGGAAATTGAGCATCGGATACAGACAGACCTTGATTGTGTAACGAAAATTTCAATGCTATCATTATATAAAAGTCAACAATTAACTATACTGGCAAGTTTAATTTTGTATAATCATGCTACCAACATATAAAAGTCAACAATTAATGATACTTGCAAGTCTAATTATTCTTATTGATTATTTCAAAAACAAGTGGTCTTACAATTCTTTTTTCAGAAGATATTTGTAGGCTTGCATATTCAACTCACACCCTACATCAATCATATCTTCACTTGTACAAATTCACCAGAATCTTTCACTAGAATAGTCTTCTTGGTCTTTCGGTAAAGATTGCGGAGGATCTACATATATACAGTGTCTTCTGCAAAGATTAAATTATAACATATTGTGAAAATGCCACAAACCAAAGAATTAACACCAACTGTGAATGAAGACAGATTTTTATTGACCTTCAACTGAGAATACTACACCCTCTAAAGATCAAGAATCAACACACCCAACAAACTAGATTCCACAGTTTCTTCCTAGTGTTTCCCAATTCTCTCTCTAGAATTCTCTCTCGAGCTCTCACCTGTAACTCTTCTTCTCTCTACTCTCTCCTCATTGTTGAAAACAGAGAACTAACCCTAGTTATACTAACACAACTACAAGTTGTATCTGTAGCTAACCAAGAATTAAAACTAATTCTAACTAACATTATTATAGCCTTTTCTCTGTCTTCAGTTCCCACTGTCACACAGCAACCCCACCTATCACAGAAAATAAAATACTTACAATTAGACCGGTCCCAATTCCTATGCCTATTAAGACGTTAGGCACCAAAAAAGCAACAACCATCATGGAACACTCTATTACAGAAACGCAGCAGAAGAGATTGATGCAGAAGTAGCTGTAGTGGGAAAATCCTGGACGAAACTTCACCATTTCATAGATGTTTGTTCCGGAAGAAAGGCCATCATCACCAAGAACAGCAATGACGAGAGGAAGTTCGACATCACTACTACGGTTGCCCCATAATGTTTATTGAGTCTTTCACGATTGCAAACCTAGTTATTTTCACCAGAGAATCATATTTTGATCAGTTTACTTGGTTTTTTTTTTTTTTTTTTCAGCTAGTTAATCACAAAGTTGTCAGAGTTTTCCAGTAAATAGAAAGGGCTCTAACATTCTTGAAATCAAAATGGAATGACAGGGGCCACTTTTAGTTTGTTCTCTTTCTTTCTTTCTTTTTTTATTTTTATTTTTATTTTTTTAATTATCATTATTTTTTGTTTGCTGTTTTGGCTATCACTAGGGTTTCATTGTCTAGTCATAGAAGTGCTCGAGTTGTCCTAGAATCCTTTAACTTTTGGGTTAGTATTACTTTAGTCTGTGAATTATAAGTCAAATTCTTCTTCGGATTGTGGATTTTAAAACGTCCTAAAACAAGTCCTCAAACAATGTAATTAATTGTCCTTGATTAGTTTTTCTATCCATTTGATTATTAAAATCTCGATGAAAAAAAACACATGAGTACGATGTGTGGTTTTTTGGGTTAATATTAGATATATATATATATATATATATATTCAAACATGATTTTTAAATCTTTGTTTCGTTTCATCCTAATAAACACAAATTATATAACGTATTTAAATGATGTATTATGATAAGTTGATAATTTGGTGATAGAATTGGAAATCTACATGCAAGATATATAGTTGTACTATGAAAGATTTTAAAACAAGGATATCTAAGCCCATGAAGTTAACAACTATACCAAATTAACTTCAATCCATGTGCTTGCAAATAATTAATTAGTGAAATTTCTCGTTCTTGTTACCTTGAGCTCCTCCTTGAAAGAAGGCAAGCCTCCAACAGATAAACAAATCATGAAGCCGTACACAAAGGCCTGACACTTGGCTCTTGCCGTGATGGCCAAGTAGGAGGTGTTGATCCCGAGGTACATACTTCCGGTACTCACTGCCACTGCGAGGTAGAAGAGCATTCTTAGCCAGTAATATCCCAAATCTCTCGTCATGTTCACAAAAGTACGATCTGTCAGTGTGCGGAGTTGCTTCACCCAGCCTACATTGCTCTTGTTTGATAGGCTAATCACTTCCTCCTAAAATGATAACAAAATTAATGTGACAAATAATTGAAACCACACTTTGCAAGCATAGCCTAACGATAATATTACACCTAACTCCATCAAAATGTGCGTGCAGAGTTCGAATCTCCCCTCTTTCAAGTTTAAAAAAAAAAAAAAAAAAAAAACATACCAATTCCATGTTTAATTTGGTAGTGACTAGAAAAGTAAAGGGAATATGAAGTTGTTCAAGAATTCTTAGAACGAAAAAGGAAATGTTGAGTATAGAAGAAATTAAGAAGAAAGAGAGTAAAAAATTCATGGCCTGTCTATTATTGTTTAGCCCTTCCAAAATTTGGAAAGAAAATAGAGAAGAAAATAATATACTAAACAAAGAATAGTGGTGTAAGATAAATAAATTATACCCTTAATTTACACTTCATTCACTCATTATTGTTTTAAGGGTACGTGTATGTGCGTGTGTGTGTATATATATATATATATATGTATGTATATGTACAAATATAAGTTAAATTCTAGTAGACAATTTCCTTCCTCTTTTGGTTTTCTTTCTTTCTCTTATACCAAACACTATGAAAAATAAATTTTTTTAAAAAATACTTTTCTCACTTTGATATTTCTATCTTTTTACTTCTTCCTAATTTTTTTTTTCATATTTTTTTCCCTTAAAGCCCGTACCGTGGAGGTAATTTGTTGGATCTCGTTTCTTGCAACAGCTGCGTATTCAGAACTCTTGTACATCTGGACGAGAATTGCTTTTACATGTTTCGTGGTCAAATTCATGGGAAAGTTTGAAGTTGTAGCTCCCTGTATGAAAAAGTATTAAAACAGAATAAATCAAACAAAAATTGATTAGTTTTACAAAATAAAACTGATCGTTGGAACTATTTTTTTACTCGATCATCAAGTACTACTGTTTGAATTATTAAATTTTAACTATTTAATGGTCTCATATCTGATACTAAAGCAATTTTGTGTAGCACGTTGTAAATTTTTAAAGTGAAAACAATACTGATAGTATAAAATCACAGTTTGTATCGTAATACTAAAAAAATAATAATAAAAAAGACAAGATAGAGAGATCATAAATGGGTGCAAACAACGGATTGTTGTGTAGATGTAGAGCTTTTAGATCGTAAGATTGATGCTGCAATATCGTCGAAGTCTGAATTAACACATCGAAGGAAGGGATCTTAAGGATTTGTTCTTGAACGACAAGGAAATCCCGCATCAGCAAAGAACTGCATTAATGGAAAATAATTACTTTAATTATTAAAAACATTGCATATTGTGATAAATATACTACCAATGTACCTTCGTCGATAAAAGATTTTTTTTACCAAACTTCGGCATTCCCCGGGCAAAAAAATTGGACATGTATTTTTTTTTTTTTGGGGTATAAACACTACTAATATATAGAAGTATATATATATATATATATATATATATCACGACAGGGTGAAACCGTTCATGCAAAGATGCTGCAACAGTTAAAAAATTGTCATCAAACCCTCCATTGTGGTTCGTCATGAGGATTCCACAACGTCTTTACAACCTTTTTAAATATTTATAGGGTTTTTGGGAAACTGGACCCATCCTTCAAATAGAATTGAGTTAAACCCTTTCTGTTTCATTGATGGCCCTCAAGATTTTATTTGTATTTATAGGGGGATGGAGGAGCAGGATGGCACCAATGATCACTCTTTTCTAATTAACAAAAAAAAAAAAAAAAAAAGAAAAAAAGCATCTTACCTTGGCTGCAGACTTTGCTTCTCCAAATTAAACAGCTTCTCCAGCAGAAAGGAGGCACAAATTGTCAAACAAATCAAAGAGATAACCACTAGGCTGGTGAATAGACCAAATAACAATGTTGCCATATTCATGAGCAATATTTCTTAGAGCCCAAATCACAAGAAAGCAGAAGCACTGTCAAGTCCAGTGGTAGGCTCATCAAGAAGCATGATTTGGGGTTGACTTGGAATCTCCAAACTTATACTCAGCCTCTTCTTTTCTCCACCACTTATTCCTCTTAAATGCCAATTCCCTCTCTTCTTGTCAGCACATTGCTCAAGTCCCATCTGAGTTATTGTTCTCTCTACCAACTTTTTTATTTCTTCTTTACTCATTTCATTACTTGAAATCCTCACATTTGCAGAATATGTAATTGTTTCTCTGACCGTGAGGGTCCCCAAGAAAACTTCCTCTTGAGTGAGGTATGAAAGATATTATTAACTCAGTTATCAAATCGCTATCTTGCATCACAGCTTTAAAAGAAATCGCTATCTTATATTTATTTTGACGTATGTACACATATAAAATAGACATTCATCACGTTTTTATTCGTTAGGTATTTGGAAAATTTTTAAAGCAGCTTAAATCCACACAACTTAAAATTCTTCAAAAAAAAAAAAAGAAAAAAAAAAAGAAAAAAAGAAAAAAAAGAAAAGAAAAAAAAGGTCGAATCGTAAGATTCAATTCCTCCCTAAATATGTTTGAAAGCATGTATTTTTATTATAAAAAAAATATTAGGATAAAATTTGTTATATATATAGAGCCCCATTCGTAGAGTTTATTGGTGAATTATTTTCTTTATTCCTAGTTTGTGATCACTTTCTTCACGTTAAACCTTTCTCTTCTGTTCTTACTTTCATTCTTTTTTTATTTAATTTATCTATGATATCGGAGCTGTAAGCTCCCAGCAGCATGCACTCTCTCTCCCTCCTGAAGATCGCCGTCCTTGTACCATGCGCCCTCTCATTTCTATTGACGATTGTCGTCCCTACGTCCAAGCGCCCTCTTCTTCTCTTGACGATTACCGTCCCTTATTTGTGCCCTTGTGACCCACTCTCGACACTTGTCGTCCCTTATCTTTCCTCTTGCGCCCTGATATATTTGACGGTTTTCACCAAGCCTTGACACAATCCATGAATACTAGATAATTTCTGCAATTCAGGATGATTTGGAATGTCGAGCCAAAATGTTGAGTTTTAATTCTTAGACGTACTAGTTCCTGCTCTGCAAAATCATTAGGATAGAACTTCTCTACAAGTTTGCAAATATCTATTAATCTTGAACAACTTAAAATCCATCTCTAGGATCTAAAGCAATGCTAAGAACAAGCAACTCTACTGTAGTTCATTGAACCTGCAATTTAATTCTTGCAACTGATAATTAATTGTAGCAATAAATATATCAACTCGATAACAATGCTCCACACTAATCTCATATTGTTGATTTCTAGATCTACCCCGCCTTGCAACATATTGAGCATCCATATCCGGGATAACAATTTGATGTTGCTCACAAAATGAATTAACATTCACAAAGAAAATAGCCCATCCCGAATCTCGAAAATTCTTAAGTAGCCTTTTTGTGCTTGCAACAACATGCATAACATTTAAAATTGTAGTTCTGATTTAGATTTTAGGTCAAGCCACTAGGCCCACTAATGTTTATTGATTTAATAAAACTATTTTGATTTTTTAAAATCTTAATTGTTTGCCCCATAAAATATAGATAACTCTTAATTTAAAGGAGGCCAAGACTAGTTTATATACATACCAATTTTTTTAAATTAAAAAAAAACCCCACTATATAAATTTTTTTAAAAAGTTAGTATGGCCCCCCTGCCCCCTCCCTCCGTCATTGCTCCTATCAAACAATCATATATATATATATATATATATATATATACGAATCCTTCTATAATCCTTCCATCTCTCTTCTTTCTTTTACTTTTCTTTTCCCGCCAATCACACTTTTAAATATACTATATACATATATATTTAGTTATGGCTCTTTTACTTTTGTGAATATTAAATTCTCCCTTTCATAATATTAATAATAATAAATACACAAGATGATAAGAATGTCGTATAATTTTTTATTTTTTGAATATTCATCTCAACAATATTGACTAAAAGTTCTTTCAATTTTATTTAACTAAAAGTTTATCGTATGATTTTATCCTTAAAACAGTTTCATATCAAAATTCATAGGGTAAAATATAAAAGTGTTACTGTACTATTTGAAGGAAAAAAAAAAGAGTAAATCAATAAAGAAAAATTAATGTACTAAATGATAAGAAGTGATTTGAACATCACCTACATATTTAATATCTTCTCCAATTAAAAAACAAAACTCGAAATACAGACCCATGCAGTTATTTTTTTATTTTTATTTTTTAAATGCTTAAAAATTAGGTGTGTGAGAGTATTTGATAAAAGACAATTTTCCTTAAAAATAAATTTATTTCTAAGTTATTTAATAATAATAAGTTTTACGAGAACAGAGTAGATTAAGGGTGTTAATAGACTAGCCAATATACAATTGTTAGCTAAAAAAAAAAGGAACAAAAAAATAATAAGATACAAACAATATAACAATAAATTCAGAAAGAAAAATTATAATAACAAATAAGAAAATAAGTGCCTCAAATGCTACCGGCTCTAACTAAAAAGTCCACTACTGACTGTTTTCTCACAACGGGTCCAATTGATTGTAGCACCAATAGTACAATAACATTACAAAGTCCTCTATTTTGTTACAAATAGTTTTTGGCATTTGGTTCTTAGCTAGCACGAACATGTATTATATATCTACGTACATGTTTTTATACGTAGAATGTAGCAATTTTACTCCAAAAAATCTAAATCTTATAAAAAAATACTCCAAAAAAAAAAAAAAAAAACACACAAATAAATATTGCTAATAGATTAACACACTTAAGGGTCATGAAACCCAGTAACAACTGTTACCGGATAGGAGAGGGTAGGACCAAGTTAAGAAGATATGTGTGTGTGTATATATATATATATATTTTAAACTTGGGGAAGGGTTTCGAACTCTGTACCTTTTGGTAGAGTTAGGTGAGGTATTATTGTTGGGCTATGCTTGCAACCACAAAAGATATGTATATATATATATATATATGCACACACATTGATAAACATAGAAATAGGGGTGTTTATAAGTGAGATTACAGGGTTTAGACCTCAATCCGTAATTCGATCCGTAATTTTTGGATTGAAAAATTTCAGATTTATAGTCGATTCTAGTTCATAATTGATATCGAATTTTGTGGATTGGATTCGAGGATACAATCTGTAGGTTCTAGAAATTCAAATAAACATATTAAAGCATAAAACAATTAAACAAAACAACATAATTTAATTCAAATACTTGATATTAAACCAAAGTGTAGCATTTCAATCCAATACAACAAACAAGCACCAATTGTAAACTCAAAATAAATATTTCATCACTTATCAATATTTATAGGTATAGTTCATATATGTTTGCATATTTCATGGACGAGACTTCAATTCGTAACGTTTCAGTCTAAAAAATCTCAATTTTTTACCGAACCATTAAATTCTTAATCCGGTCTGCTTGTACGTACTTAAGTACCACAAGGGAGAGTAATCTATGGAGTAGTAATAAGCACATCAAAGCAGCCAAATCCCACCACTTGGAATGATCCAACGGTATTCCATACATTGTTTGGAGGACCATCTCTCCCATTAGCTTCGGATCCCCAGGCACTAGTGGATCAAACTCCAGACCAATCATATCATTCTTGTAAACACCCTGTAATTATAAAATTTATAAGTAAGTGGTATTAGTATAAAATGTATATTATATATATTAACGTCTTTTAATAAGCATAAAAAATAATCTTTCTACCGTAGGGCATTAGATCAGTGTATATTTCTAACCGTTGGATATAATAATAATCCCATTAAAATAAAAATATACATAAATGTGCAAGAAAGATAGTTTTTACGAATTAAAAACAAAATCTTACTGATAGTGCATTTTTCAGGTACTATCATCAAAACTTCAATAATTAAAATCTGATATCTGTGCAGTCCATTTTCAGGAAGGGATACTGAATAAAGTAATCTACTTACCTGTTCCGGTAAAGCTTAACAACCTTTAAATTATGGATCATACATAGCTGCATTTCTTGTAATAATTGATACATATCTTTACTCAATATTTAAAAACGCAAAAGGTTTGCTTTTGTTTTTATTTTGTTTGTCTATATTGCACACGCAGAATCGCACTTCGAAACTAGTCTAAACTATATTTTGAAAAGGATGAATCACTGATAAACAGTGTTTTCATCCTTACTCTTGAGTTGCTATATGACAGCTCGATCACCGTTACGTGATATTTTTTTTTTTATTATTTCTTTTGTCGCACGCGCAGCTCTCAACTAATGATACTAAAAGTTTGATTTGTCAAATAATTGATTGTTTACCTGTAAAGCCCATGATGCGAAGCTTATATAAGACATAGGATAGTGCCAAAAGAACTTGGGAAGGTCAGTAAGTGGCTTAAATATATCTGATGCCATCATCATGAACACCTACATTATTAAATATACAATTAGTGCCTTTGGACCAATCAAATTAACAAGCAAAATACACATTATTGAAAAGTCAAATAAAATTACGATAATAATAATAATTAAAAAAAACTTGTTTTTACCAAAACTCATGTGGTGCTTCGACTTCTATCTTGTATTTTAAAAAAAAAAATGTTGTACTTATTCCTTGTGTTTACACAAATTGTGTTAGAACCTTTCCAGAAGGAGAAGTTCTTAAGTATAATATCAACATGATATGTAGAACGTAAGAGATTATTTTAATTCGTATGGCATTTTTTAAAACATACAATAATAACATTATTTCGATGAATCACATAGGAGGTTTTTGTTATTAATCCAATAAAATATTATATATATATATATATATATAAAATAAAATGCTTACATTTAGACCGGTCCCGATTCCTATGCCCATCAAGACGTTAGGCACCAAAAAAGCAACAACCATCATGGAACACTCTATTACAGACATGCAGCAGAAGAGATTGATGCAGAAGTAGCTGTAGTGGGAAAATCCCGGGCGAAATTTCACCATTTCATAGATAATTGTTCCGGAAGAAAGCGCCATCACCACCAAGAACGGCAACGATGATAGGAAGTTCGACATCACTACGACGGTTGCCCCATAATGCTTATTGAGTCTTTCACGATTGCAAACCTAGCAATTTTCACCAGATCATAATTTCAGCTAATCACAAAGTTTTCATAGTTTTTCCAGTAAATAGAGAGGGCTCTACCGTTGTTAAAATTAAAAGAGGATTGACATTAGTAATGACATTTATAGTTATGATTGAACAAAGGTTTAAAATAAGTCATCTTCTTAGTTTGTTCTCTTTTTGTTATTATTATTATTATTATTATTATTTTTTTTTCCAGTTTCGGCTAGTGTTTCATTGTTAAGTCACATTTGCTCAAGTTGCCATTGAATCCTTTAATTTTTAGGTTATCATTATTTTAGTCTCTGAATTATAAGTCAAATCCTATTTTGATTTCTGGCTTTTAGCAGGTCCTAAAATACGTCCTCGAACTATATAATTAGTTGTCCTATATTAGTTCTTTTGTCCATTTGACTAATAAGACTCGACAAAAAAAAGACACGCAAGGACGATTAGTCATTTTATGTGGGTTAATTTTAGTTTTTTACATGTTAGGAGATGATTTTAAAGAGAAAACTAACTTTTTTTTTTCATCCGAGATTTCAACAATAAAATGGATAAGCATGACTAACTTGAGACAGTGTGCATAAATGAATTTATTCTGGGATGTGTTATAATTTAGGCACTGAAATGTGATTTGGCCTCTAGTTTCACAAACTAAAAATTGAATAATTAGCCTTTTATTACTTATGTATTTCGATCTTCCACATTTTAACAAAAAATTAAGGTTAGTTGATAGATGTCAATCTAATTAGAATAAGTCCACTGATCTCTGCTTTATTTCATCGTAAAAACAATGTATTCTTTTACGTTTCTAGATGTACTATTATCATAAGTTGATGAAAATAATTTGGTCGTAGAATTTGTTATCTATAACATGGGAGATACTTGTGTACTATGAAAGATTTTCAATCAATGATATGTATATATATATATATATATATATCAAAGCCCATGAAGTTAACAATTATTTAAACTTCAATCCATGTGCAATGCAAATAATTAATTAGTGAAAATTTCATTTTCTTGTTACCTTGAGCTCCTCCATGAAAGAAGGCAAGCCTCCAACAGATAAACAAATCATGAAGCCGTACACAAAGCCCTGACACTTGGCCCGTGCCGTGATGGCCATGTAGGATGTATCGATCCCGAAGTACAAGCTTCCGACACTGACTGCCACGGCAAGGTGGAAGAGCATTCTTATCCAGTAATATCCGACATCTCTTGTCATGTTCACAAAAGAACGATCTGTCAATGTGTAGAGTTGCTTCACCCAGCTTGCATTGCTCTTGTTTGACAGGCTATTCACTTCCTCCTAAAATAATCACGAAATTAATTATCAATAGAGTCAAAATAAAATAAGATTTCCATAATAAATCTTTGAAGCCAGACCAATGCCATGCTTGGTATAGTCTAGAAAAGTAAAGGGAACGAAAAAGAAAATGTTGAGTAGAGAGGAAATAATTAACTGAGAAAGAAAGAAAGTAGAAAATTCATGAGTCTATTATATTCTATCCCTTCCAATATTTGGAAAGAAAATAAAGAAGGAGAAGAAAATAATATACTACAAAAAACAAATAAAGGCGAAAAAAAAAAAAAAAAAAACTACACTTAGTTACACTTCATTCACTCATAATTTGTTTTAAGGGCACGTTAGTTATGAGTTAAAATTTAATCAACAGTTTCCTTACTCTTTCGGTTTTTTTGTTTTTTTTTTTTTTTTTTTTTCTCTGATACAAAACACTATGAAAAGTCAATTACCTTAGAAACATTTTCCTCCCTAATTAGATTTTTCTATCTTTTTCTTTCTTCCTTTTTTTTAATCTTTTTTTTTTCCTTAAAGACCGTACCGTGGAGTTAATTTGTTGGATCTTGTTTCTTGCAACAGCTGCGTATTCAGAACTCTTGTACATCTGGATGAGAATTGCTTTTACATCTTTCCTGGTTAAATTCACAGGAGAATATGACGTTGTAGCTCCCTGTAAGCAAAACATATAAAAACATTACAAATCAATCAAAAATTATTGAGTTTTACCAAAAAAACAAAAACTTATTGTAACTTATTTCTACTCGATCGTTGTGTACTATTATTTGAACTATTAAATTAACTTTGTGTCGTAAATTATTAATTTTTAGCATGGATATTAAAGATAGAGGGGTTGAAAAGTGAATCCAATGATTAAACAAGTAATATTTATCGATAGGACAAAATCACAATTCGTAGCGTAACACTAAAAAAAAAAAATTAATGATGAAAAAGACAAGAAATTAGAAGATAGCAAATGGGTGCAAACAACCAATTGCTGTGTAGATTTAGAGCTTTTAGATCGTAAGAATGATGCTGCAATATCGTCGAAGTCCGAATTAACACATCGAAGGAAGTGATCTGAAGGATTTGTTCTTGAACCACAAGGAAATCCCGCATCAGCAAAGAACTGCATTGATTGAAAGTAAGTACTTTAATAATTAAAAATATTGCATGTTATGATAAATACCACCTATATACTTTTCCGGGGAAAGATTTTTCATACGTAACTGTCGCTTTCCCGGGCGAAATATTAGAGTTGCACTTTGTTTGGTAGAAACACTACTAAAAAAGAAGAGTATCACGATTGTTTAAAATAGTCATGTAGTCGCAACAGTTAAAAAATTGTCGTGGAATCCTCCGTTATGATACGTCATGAGGATTCCACAATGATCGAATATGTGCTTGGTTTTTGGGAAATTGATCTATCCTTGAAGTAGAATTTGATGTGCCCTGATATTTCATATACATTAGATGAATCATGGGGGACAGGAAGCAGGACGACACTAACGATCACTCTTTTTTAATTAGCAAAAAAAAAAAAAAAAAAGCATCTTACCTTAACAGCAGACTTTGCTGCTCCAAAGTAAACAGCTTCTCCAGCAGAAAGGAGGTACAAATTGTCAAACAAATCAAAAAGATAACCACTAGGCTGGTGAATAGAGCAAATAACAATGTTGCCATATTCAAGAGCAATATTTCTTAGAGCCCAAATCACAAAGAAAGCAGAAGCACTGTCAAGTCCAGTGGTGGGCTCATCAAGAAGCATGATTTGGGGTTGACTTAGAATCTCCAAATTTATGCTCAACCTCTTCTTTTCTCCACCACTTATTCCTCTTAAATGCCAATTCCCTATCTTCTTGTCAGCACATTGTTCAAGTCCCATCTGAGTTATTGTTTTCTCTACCAACTTTTTTATTTCTTCTTTACTCATTTCATTACTTGAAATCCTCAAATTTGCGGAATATGTAATGGTTTCTCTGACTGTGAGGGTCCCCAAGAAAACATCCTCTTGAGTGAGATATGACTGGAAAAAAATGTAAAAAATTCATAAATTCAGTTTTTAATAAAAAGTTTTTAGAAGGTAGTGACCTTAACATATACCCTCTGAATGTTATCAGATATGTTGCTCCCCAGACACTAAATAATAAATTCAGTAGTGCTTTTTATGTCTTTGGAGCGAAAAACAAATAAAAATAAAAAATAGAAACTTCTTGTAAAGTTAAAACTAAATACACACACACACACAAACACACACACATATATTTGGCAAGTTTTGTACACACGCATCTTAGATCCTGAACTTCCAAGGTAATTTAAGCTGATATAGGGAGTAAAATATATATCTGTTTTTCTAGAAAATTCCAAACGGATCATAATAATTATCAAAGTTATTTTGCTTAGCTATATTACATATGTCATAATGAAAATTATCTTCTATATTGCACGACTGTATGGTTCGCTACAAGTCCCTCTATTATGAAAGCTGTATTATATTGTGAGAATCTCATCTTTCTATAACTTTATTAAAATCATTCTTACTTTACCTTCTGAATTATAAAACATCCTACTTTTTGGATTAATTGCATATGTTTAGAATTTCCTTTATCTTCTTAATGGTAAAACCTCCTACTTTATCTTATTATTTTTGTATTAATCGTACATAATTAGAATTTACTTTGAAAATAGACAAAAAGGAAGGAATGTTTCAGTGTTGTATTAAAATTTCTATTAAAAACAATGGAAAAAAAAAAAAAAAAATCACATTCCTACATTTAACACCACCAACACCCCACCCCCCCCCCCCCCCCCCCCCCCCCCCCCCCCCCGCCGGTCTTTTTTTTTCATCTGTTTCTTAATGAAAATTCTAACCTAGGAAATTAAATGGAACTAATTCAACATTGAAGAGTCAAATTGAGTGTACAACTTTCAAATGATAAAAAGAGAAAGTTTGAGGGGTATAAATGAAAATAATCCTAACAAAGAAGATAATAAGTTTTTATAAAAAAAAAAAAAAAAAAAAAAAAAGGAAAAAAATAATAATAAGAAGAAGATGGTGTGTAGATGTGAAACAATATAAAATCAAATCAATGAAATGGATGAGAAGATGATCCCTAGCAAATTCTATTCTTTAAAAAATAAAAAACTAAATTATATACTTACAATGCCTCCATAATTTCGAGTCCCAAATTTCTTTCCTCTAATAAGAACATTGCCGCTCATTCTAACATTTGTAGATAGTCGACCTGATAGAAGTGAAGAAATTAGACTCCCAACATATTATTAGTCAAAATCACTATAAATCAAACATATAAGATTTTGATTATTTAGTGGGGGAACAAATAATATTTTCTCGTGAAATGAGGGGACAACTGAATTTTCCAATGACTGGCTCCATCTTGGAACATCATTATTTGATTATTTCTGAATCAAAACATTTTGACGAAATATTAATTCAGGTATTAATTTGGAGGTTAATTAGTCTCGTAGATCCCTTTTATTTAATTACAGTTTATGATCAACTATGTGTTCTCCAGGAGAAGAAACTGACAAGCTAATCTTGAGTTGATATTTAAAGATGATGACAATATAATTTCTCCGAAAATCGAAACCTTAAAGCAGAAAATGAACAAAACAATACAATTTATGCCATTATTTAGAAAGAGATGGAAATTGTAACCTTGTATTCTTCAAATAAATTGACAAAACCTATAATGAAGGGTGAAAAAAAAAAGAATTGAAGATTTGGAGAAGAACATGACTTACGACGAACTTAGAACTCGGAATGGGATATGATTGAAGTTGAGAAAATTATTTTCTCAGAGACTATTCCTTATTGTATTATTTTTATTTTTTATTTTTAGTTTTTTGATCAGTTACATTTTTTTTTCCCTAAAGTATTAAGAGCTTTCACCTTTTTCTTAATTATTTTTTGGCTTATGCCAAAATTAATAAACAAACAAACAAGAATACCTCTAGAAAACGATAGCCAAGAACAAAAAAAAAAAAAAACGTTATTTAAAAAATTTACATAAAAAGAATGCATGGTTTTATATTTATTTAGTACCTCGCAGTATTCCCAAAAGACCATCAAGTTGTAAACAAGTGAGCGACGAAGCTGCATGGGTAATCGCTTGAAAGTTTTCATTGTCATATTTTATCTATAATTCAAAATTAGTTATTTTCATGCAAGACCCCTCTCAAAATTAGCTAACCTCATACAGGTCCCCACTAATTAAAAACTTTAGCTGTTAGTATTTACTCGATTTATCTTTTTTATGTTATTTATATTTGTCAAAAAAAAAAAAAAAAACAAAACAAAAACAGGGTGTACTGAAATTAAAGTAGAAGATTGACTCCGCCGCTACGAACAAGATACATCATCTATCTGTCAACATTTAGAATTTTGTTTTTTTAGTTGCACATAATTGCACGGGGCATGCTTCTTCACAACAGCGGATCTGTTAAAGAACGAATGGGAGCTGTAGTCCCTTTTTCTTTTAATTTTAACCTAGAAATTGTATTATTTTTCTTTTTTGTTGTCCTCATTGAATACTAAAAATCTCTACATAAATAGTCCACATTAAAATTTTACCCTTCAATTTATATATTTTGATGGTATTTATTTTCTTATAAGAGAATTAGTATACGCGTGCACACTGAAAATTATATATGGCCTCATAGTTGCTTCTTTATATATTTCGATATTTAGTTTATATTATTTGTTTTGCATGGATTTTCTAGGCTCTCGACTATGGATGATAACGGGACAGAGTGGAGCGGGACCGGAGAATGCTTTACCGTCCCCATCATCGCCCCCAAAATCATCTCTGTCCCCAAAATCATCCCTGTCCTCAACATCATCCCCGTGGGGCCCGGGATAGGGATTTCATGTAGCAGGGGTTTTTCCCATACCCACCCCGTTCCTCATATATTATAAATATACATTTGAAAATATAATAAAGTAAAAACAAACAATAAAATTTACTAACACCATAAATTTAGTTCAAAATAAAAAATTTCATAAACAAATATCTAAACATATGCAAATGAAATCTTAACCATAAAGTCATTAATGATCTCATCAAAACATTATGATATCTGAAAACTAAACCTTTATAATAAAACGCTAAGGCTAAAAATGCTTGTAATCACAAAAATTAAGCATAAAATTCTCATCGCTTGTCTATTACTCGTAGTTTCAATCTTCATTTTATAGATACACACACTTTAAAAACAATTTTTTAGTGTATTATATATTTATAAGGATATGAAATCACACGCATATATCTATATACACATTGGTACGGGGGGTGGCGTGGGGAGTGCTTTCCCTGTCTCCGCTCCGCTAATTTTCAGGGATAAAAAATAATCCCCATCCCAGTCCTTATGCAAGGCGGATTCCCATTGCCCCATCCCTTCTGGAATATTGTCATCCCTAGTCTCGGTGTATTTGGGTTCAAACTTTAAATTTTTAGCAATGCTAGGGCCATTAATTTCATTTGCTTGAATTAATAATCAAACAACAGTTTTTTTTTATTATTATTTTATTATTTTTTATTTTTAAGAAAAGGATTCATTCATTCAATAATCACACCAAACGGTCTAGGGGTCTCATACCTAGGGTATAGATATTGAAATGGACCTTCCATTAATTAGGTTGTTCACAAATTTAAAGCTAATAACTATTCATATGTTTTGTGGGACCTATGATTACAAAAGGAAGAAAATAAAACTCGGCATCCTAATAAAAGCTCTAGCTCCGCACCAAACTCCGGATGACCATGTGAATCACATTTTTTGTTTTGTTTTTTTCTTTTTCGGTTTTTTCTTTGTTGTTTTTTTAAAAAATTTGCCATTGCTTTTAGTATAGATGGGAAACACTATTTACATCAGTTGAGAAAAACTCTCCACTCTCCATCCACAAGCATTGTTATTGAAAGTGACAATGAAATTAATTTGTTTTCTTTATTATTCTTCGCATAGGCCTCTTAACAATGTCCTTTTTGAATTTTATTTAAAACACCTAATTTTCATTCATTAATTTGAAGAGTTTTAAACTCAGTAAGAACTTTAGAATTTTAAGAGACATCAGAAACCCTTTTTTTTTAAGTCTCATTGTAACACCCGAATTTCTTCGGTTCATATTTTATAGAAATTTCGTGTAAATATTTACCGTAATCGGTATTTCATGAGGAAGTTCGTTCTAGAACTTAATTTCGTGACAAGAGTTCTTAAGATTTATTAAGACTCAAAAACAAATTGCATGAACTCGCAAAAGACCTTTATGAATGAAAGGAGGTCGTATTTGCACATTTCAAGACAAGTCGACGTTGACCAATAAGTCAGTTAGACCAAAACGGTCGAAAACGTCAAACAAGAATTTTATGATCGCAGTACAAGCGAAATTACTGCTAAAAACTCATTTCTTGACCAAGATGAGTTTGAATAGAATTAAAATCACCTTATAAAAATCAAGCATACTAAGCTAGAGTTCAGGGCGAAAGGATTCGGAAAAATAAGAGAAAAATTTTTCCGATCGAGTTTTTCACAGATCGAAATTTTAAATGCAATGTAATTTTCGATACTGGGTATTTAAGCATCTCAGTATTAAAAATTTATTGCAATGTGTTGAATTACACAATTTTTCAAAAAGATTGAACCAAACAAGCCTTTAAGCTTAATTACATCACAATTAAGCTAAATTAGGATATAACCCTTCACACACTTGGACCAATGAGCTTGTGACACCTCATCTATGAGTTGTCAACCACTCCCCACTTCTCTCCCCCTCATGGCCGGCCACTCCAAGCCCCCTTTGGGCAATGGTTTGCAAAAAGTGAGGACCAAATACCAAGATTGGATGCAAATTTGTCTTGGAAAAGAAAGCTAGGATTTCCCCTAGCTAGAAGCACTATTCCTAGGGATTTCAAACCCCAAAAAGACAGCAGCCATTAACCCATTATCAGCCATTCCATTGGCATTTCCCCTCCAAGAAATCCGAGAGAAAGAGAGAGAAGAGAGAGAGAGAGAGATCAAGGGAGTTAAGCCAAAAATTTTGGTGAAGAAACCCCCTAAGCCTTTGGTGTTCTTGTGAGTTCAAGGGAGGGATTTGTTCAAAAATTTTCCCCTCTCTTCCCCATCTTGCCGAGTGTTTGGGAGCTAAGAAAATCCAAGAAAAAAAATTTCGGGTTTTGGCTAGAATCAAGGGTGAGTGAAGGTGTGATCTAGAGCCAAGAAAAACCAAGGTTTTTGTGAGTTGGTGCTAAGAAGATCCACGAATTTTTAAGGTAAGATTTTTGAGTATTTTCTTCTCTTTTGCCAAGGTTAGTTGGGGGAGGAAGCTAACAAATTTTGTGACCTTTTTTGAGGTCCAAACCGTGCACCTTGGAGGCCAAATCTCAACTAGGATCAAGCTAGTGACACCCCGGATTTTTGAGGTAAAAATCCGAATTTTAACCCTAGTCTTTGGTTCATATTTTTAGTTCATTTCTCAAGGGTTTTATCATGTATTTCAAGCACAAAGTTGTAAGAGCTTAAGCTCATGATTTCGGTTTTAGCCCTAAATAGCTTAGGTTATATTTTTATGCTTGATTTAGGTTTTTGGGTGATTATTTTGCATGTTTGGTTGGAGATATGTTCTATGATTTTTTTTGTGTGTTAGAGATGCATGCTAGGGTTGCTATTTAAGGTTTTATGTCCCTAATATGTTTATCATAATTTTTAGAAGCATGTTTTTAGGGTTTGTATGATGATATGTTTGAAGTTTTGTTGTATGTATGTTTTTCTCTCAAAACCGTGGACCAAGGGGTCTCGGCCTTGAGTTGAATCCGAAAACATGGGATTTTATATTTTATGTGTATGAGGGACGTTAGAAGACGTGCATGTGTTAGTAGGTCCCGCATTGGGCGGTCGAGCTAGAGCAACGCATAGGGACGTAAAATTTAGACTAACACCAAAACTACTCTCGGGTCCAACACCCGGCAGCTCGGAAAAGTGGAATTTACAGGTCCTTAGAGGCCGAATGGGTAAAAACTCAAAACATGAAAGTTGTTCGTTAGGGTGTTTCCTAGGGGGCTACGTGAACAGATTTTAAAAATAAGGCTCCAATGGCCTTTGTTTTTAAGAAAAACCGAGAACTGGTCAGGGTGACCAAGTTCCAACGATTCACACGTGTTCAAACAAAAACTGGTATCAATTGAGCCAGAATCAGAAAATGTTCAAAACATGAAAGTTTTAGATCTTTTTGTTAGCTACAACTTTCATGAAGAAATCGTTTCCAAATTCGTTTTATATTTTAAGTTATGAATTTTCAAACAAAAGCCATGCAGTGAGCAAAATCTCATGCACGTGATTTTCTAGACCAATGACTAGGAAAAATATTTTTCTAACTTCCAAACACCATTTTCAAACCCGAAAACCATTCCAAAGGCGGTTTTCGATCCCCAAATGTTTTATAGAAATATTTTCAAGTGTTTTGGTAATTTTCAAGACAAGTTTGGGTATTATTCACCAAACTTACTTAAATGAACAAGAAAATGATATTTTTAAACAAGTTCAAGATTTTCAAGGTTAAAATGAAAAAGATACTCCGTTAGTAGCCGGAAAATTATTCCGAGTTACTAGGGCCTTGCCCAAGCCCAGAGTTAACCTTGCAGATTGAGGATTTAAGTTAAGATTATGGTTCTCTACAAGAACCCTTAAATAAATTTTCCGTTGTGGGTTACACTGTGTGACCCCTTCACATGTATTAGTAGAGGGACATATGACCGATATATATATATAGGTTGGTTTAATCCGACATTAAACGATATTAGAATAGAAACCTCACGTGTAAACGTCCATGGGCAGGAGGTGACCTGCGAGCGTACCCGGAAAAAGGAAATTCGATCACGCGAACGACGAAGACAAGTAAGTACAACGCCGTCTACAGCATAGGCTAGAGTTGTATGTTTACCAAACATGTTGCTTTACACTGTTAAGTGTTATTTGATGATTTGCTCGATGGTTGCAATATGCCTACTATATGTTGAATGTTTCAAATGCTGATGCCATGTTTTAAATGTATGCTTCAAGTATTGTTATTATGCTTACATGAAAAAGTATGCCTGTTCATGCATTGATAGAACATGAGATTAGGAGACAACATATAAGTATGCTCACTAATCTATCAAGTGGAAAGATGTCAAGAAAGACATACAAACAGAACGTTTGAGAAAAGGCCACAAGAGCCAGTGTCGTGCCCCCTGATGACGATCGGGTCGAAAGCTTGGGAAATCTCCTCAAGCTGCGCGCCGGGTACGAGCACATCAAGTTAACGGGCCCACAAGTAAAAATTAACAAGATAAAGTGTGATACAAGAAAGCAAGCATAACTGGACATAAACGGTTCATGCATTTCACGATAGAACGTCATGTTTAAGATGAAGAAATCGATGATATGATGCCATGTTTATGATTTCACGTTTAAGATGCCATGAAAAAGGTTATGTATGTTTCTTCTAATTGATTCGCGGTATAGGAGTTGTACTTGCTGAGCTTTCGCTCATTGTCTGAAGTTTATGCTGTAGGTAAACAGCCTGTTCTGAAATAACTGCATGGTGGAGGGTGAAGCCGGTGGCTGTGAAATGATGAATGGGTTGGGGTTCGCAACTCCGATGGATTTAATTAAGAAATCTATTTTGAGAAAACAGACAGTTATTTTATTTAAGTATGAGTGTATGTAAATATTTTCTAAGTATAATGCTTCCGCTATTTAAAAAAAAAAAAAAAAAAATCCCCACTATTTTCAGGATTAAAAATGGGATAAAACAAGTTTAAGTTCAAGCAAGTTAAGTACAGTGACGGCCTGTGCAAGGCGGGTCGTCACACTCATCTTTCATTAAAATTAAAAAAATAAACTCTTCTAGAAATTAATCAATTAATAATTGACTTATTAATGATTAATATATGATAGACTATTAATCAGTGATTTAATCAATGTCAACAAATAATTTACCATCATTTATAATATCATTAAATTTCTCATTTTTCTTGGGATCTGACGAGATTAAGGAGATTCAGCTCATAGACAGCTCGATCTAACCTTTGAATGATGAGATCTAGCCACAACGGCCATCAAGTGGTGAGCTTGTTCAATTATTAATCGACTGGTAAATTAACGGGGTTTTTTTTGTAAGTAAAATTATCAGTTTATATTGTTTAATCAGTGTGGTTAAAAACTTCTAAACTAATGACATTTTCTAAAAGGGGTGGCGGACCGAATTTGTATACAATTATTAATACTCTAATTTTTTTCAACCAAAACTTTGTTGTCAGATAAGTTTGACATTTCATATTATTATCATTACTTCCTCACCTTTTCACACATTGGCCAATTACGTCCACCCAAACTAAGAAAGGAACAAAGTTGTTTTTTGTCTTTTTATCCCTTTTTTTTTTTTTTTTTTTTTTTTTTTGGGGTTAGGAACAAAGTTGTTTTAGTTCCAAATTAAGTTATAGAGAAATATGCTATGTTTTAACATGGTTACAAAATTAGATAATATTGGAGAGAAAATCTAAAATAAATAATTAAAAATTATACCCACTTCTTCGAGATTTACGAAATCACATCAAATAAAAGAAAATATATAAAACTCACAGAAGTTGACAAAGATTTTATTTATATTCTACTAAAAAGATACTATTACATATTGTCAGAATAAAGTATGAACCGCGATCACTTATGTTCAACATATTATTAATACTTACTCATGTTGAAAAGCGCCTACTTTTTCTCAGAACTTATAAACGGACTTTGCTTATGAAACATCAGAGGAAGGAAATTTTTTCTTTATTTTATTCTCAAGATAGTAGTCTCTATACGAAAATATCTGTTTAGAGGGAAGATCTTCTTGTTATGGATTTAGCTGCCATATATATGTATTTTTTTTAGCCTTTTTTTTTTAATAAGAAATTTAGCTCATACATAAAATGTGTAGTGTGTATTTAGCGTAAGTCATATATATTCGCAAAATGATGAATAAAAGCACAGAATCCAAATCGCGACCTTAAAGAAGACAGAAAATTAACGGGAAAAAAAAAATATATGGAAACTCGAAAGAAATTAACAGAGAGAAATACCAGCAAGTGCATCGAGGAGGGTGGATTTTCCAGAGCCAGACGGACCCATGAGAGCCATAATCTGATTGGGTTGAGCATAACCACTTAGGTCATTTAGGAGCTTCCTTGATGAGGATTCACCATTTTTATTATTATTATTTTTATTCCTCTTCTTTTGTGTCGCCACCACCGTTATGTCTTCCCATATCAAATACGGCCCTCCATTATTAGTATTCTCTTTTATATCCATTAGAGCATCACAGACTCAGCTACTTACTCACTCTCTCTCTCTCTCTATATATATATGTACACACACATATATATATATATATATACATATTGAACTAGTTCTTGTACTACTATGATCCAATACCGGACCCAGGGATTTTTTTTTTTGGGAAGCACGTGAGTTAAATTAAATTTTAATTAAAAATTTGTTCGACTTTATATTCTTTTTTTTTTCTTATGTAAATTTTATAATCTAAAATGATTAGTTTAAAAAAGCCTAAAACACGAATTAAAATTTTAATATAATTAATTTTTTGTTTATTTGGAATTTTAAGTGTTAAATGATGTGTAATTATAAATTAAATGTTGGGACATAAGTAAATTTTCTTCTAGAAAAATCTTGGCAAATTTTGTAATTTCAAAACTTTATGTGGAGCAAATTAGGGACTTAATAGTGTGACAGGCTATGGAAGAAATAAACAGCATTTCACTCGTGGCATAAATTTGTCCACTTAAGGCTGTCTCATTCATGTGGCTATAAATGAGTGGTGCTTCTAGTGGTCAGAAATTCTTGGAGACCTGAGTTGCAATGTATTAGATCCCTTATCATTTCACATGTTATTCGATTAGATTCTCATTCATATTGGGGTAGCATCATATGTTGAACCACCTGCTATTCCACCTATGGTATTGATAGATTCTCAACGTGACATTGAGTTAGAAGACATAAATTAGGATACCATTTATCCTTTTTTTCATTGAAAAAAATAATTTGATTAAACTTGAATCCTTAACTTGATTCTTGTCAATTCCATGTAAGTAATAAACTCCTCGTAAAATTAAGTATTATTTAAGAAATCAACGTGGAAGGTAACTTAAAGTAATTGACTGAAGTTAAAATAATTGTTGACTCATAAGACCTGAAGTTCACTTCTCATATATTTTAATTTTGAGTTAATTTCTTAATAACTTCTGAATTATACACATTGTCTTATGTTGGTACTTGATTTTTAATTTTATACATCTCGCACCTTTGAACTTTTCTACTTTACACTAATGGTATCTCTGTCAGTATTCAATAAAACATTATACAAAAATTGAACAAATTTTGATTGTTGGTTACGAAAATGGATATTTTAAAAATTTAGTACAAGCATGAGACCGTGAACAACAAAAATTTCTCAATTTCCGTTGTTGTTCTATAGCTATATTAATTGAATATACAAAGAGGCAGAGAATGAAAATTTTACAATTGTTTGATTGGATTGATATAACTCTTAAACTTCTTGGAAAACCCCACTTAATCTAGAACCAACTCAACTACTCTATTTCACGTTCTTCCACACCTAATCTACATTGCTTGATTGAATGTACGAGTGGGTATTTCTATTGATGGAAGGATTCTCATACTCATAATTTTAGTGCCTTTGTTTTGGTCTCAACACATGAGAAAAACAAAGAATGTAAGAGAGACATTCTCTCTTGGGCTTTCTTCAAACTATCAGAATAAAAATCCTCTTCTAACGTGATATAAATTCATATTTATAAAACATGATTGATTACCCCAAAATTCTATATGCGGGTATACGTCACATATATATAACTGCAAGAAGGAAACCACCTTTTCAAGTTTCCATGTTTTTTTAACTGTATAATATATATATATATATATATATATATATATATATATATAAAACGTGCGCAAGCACATTTCGCGAAGGAAAGGACTCTTTTCTTTCCTCCTTTTCATTTTAATAATTATAAATATTTAATTTAAAATCTAATACAAATTCTTATAATTTTAAAAATACGAAACTAGCTAACAGATTGTAATCTGCACACCAATAGGTCCGATCTACGGATTGGCAGTAGGAATAGACACAGTGGGTCTTATTTATTACATCATCCAATTTTAATATTTTAATTAATCTTTATTATTTGAATACATAATTGATTTATAATTAATTGAAGGGTAATAAATAAATATTTGTAATTATAAAATAATAAAAGTAGACGTTTTCTTTTATATTTTATATCACACAACTTATGAGCATAAATTATGTCTACTTTTAATATTTTATATCACACAATTTGTGAGCATAAATTGAATCCATCTAATACAATTGTTTAATTACATAACTAAGACGGTGTGATGAACTATGAACCTATAATTTCAAGCTCTAATAAAATTGATAATTAATCAAACTCTTTAATTAATTTTTTAAATTTATTAATTACGAAGTTACTTCACTAAAAACTTGGAATTGCACTCGTGAAATTACATATATGAAATTACTCAAAGAATAAAGTCGTCTATTTGATATAGCCATTGCATATAAATTGATCATCCATAAATAATTCATAATTAGAGCTAGGTAAAATTCGTTAACCTATCTAATTACATATTTATATCATTGAGTACCACTGATTCTCTAATGAATGATAAATTCACGAAATTAATCACGAATTGAGCACTCATATCATTCAAGGCCCAAATCAACATGCAAGGGAATTATTTCTCTGCTTCTTAAAAAAAAAAAAAAAAGCAATGTATTACATCTTTTAATATTAACATTCATGGTTGTTTACTTCATCATATCTTCAAAATACAACGAATAAGATAGATACTTCATATCTGTACCGAATAAATCAAAAGATATGATTTCATAAATAGAAAGTCTGCTAATAACCAAGGATTAAGATCATTCTATATATGACTATCGGTTAATGTGATTAGAATTCGCTATATGTAATAGAAATTATTAGCAATTCATATCATGTCATGTCTCTATCCTACATAATCACATTATTTACAGTGCATATATTAAATGTCTCGCTACATTAACGGTTCAGATAAGATCATTCTATTCTTAATGGTATTGACATGCACTAGTAATATTTAATTAAAGATTTCATACTTTAATTGGTTAATCAATTGAATAATTGATTATTTATTACAAAACGTTTCAATTATCATTATTAAATATTATCCTCTTTTATATAACTCTTATATATAGTATTTAAGGTGACATAGATAATTAAGGAATTTTAATGATATTCATAAATATCCAAAACAAATGCACATAAATTATAATGAAAAATTCAATTATATTTTTCTCCAAAACACTTCTGGGCATAATTCCCAACACTTGTCACATAAGCTTTGTTTATATGTAAAGTCATAATCAAATATAGTTTACAAGTAAATTATACCTAAATCAAAAAGATTTGGAAGCAAACTATACCTCAATCTAGATATATAGTGCGAAGTTTACGTCATAGAGCTAATTTGGTTGTATGTACAATTACCTACAAAAAATATTTTAGTTATGATTTTAACCTTAATTAAAGCTCACATGATTTGAAAGTGTTTAATTTTTATTCACTTTTTGACAAAATATTAATATAGAAGCCGTTTTTTAATAATACAAAATTTTGAGGTAATGTGACATTTAAAACTAGAAATTAAGAACCAACTTTAGACTAAAAGTATAATTGAGTGGTCATTGGTGGAAATAACCCTTTAATTTTTTATTTGTTTTTTGCTGAGTGAAAAAAAAAAAGGACGAAAAATGATGTGTTCACACCCCAAATCAACATCATTATTGAAATCTACCGGTACTGTAAATGGAACGAAATTAGAATGACATGGCTATATGATATATTTTAATTGACAAACAGAGAGTTGGTGAGCTATTTAATATATATATATATATATATATATATTTTGTTTTTTTCCCCCTGCGCAAAGCCTTTATATGAGTCTCTCGAGTTAATACATCACTGGCCCAGGAGGGACCTAAACCTTCATCTAATTTCATGTCCAATGTCTCATCAATCTAATTGAGCTTTTAAGATGAATGGATAAGCTAACAAGATATCGTAATACGAGGCTTTAACTTCAAACTCGTTCAATTATTATTCATCCCCTGCAATATTTTTAGTTAATACTTATTCAAATATTTCTCCATTAACCGATCCACGTGAGTGGAAGGGTTATAACATAATTGATCCACCACTTCAGAGCTAACGCTTTTTAGATAAATTGATAAAACAACATTCTCAACCACTAAATGTATAAAAGCTAGAGTGCTTTTGCATGCAAATTAGGGTGAAATGCTTCACGTTTTGTTTGTAATAACTAATTATTAACACTTATAAGAACGTAATTACAGACATAACCTAACATTATTTTACACCTGGCTCCACCTACATAGTGAAGAGTTCGAATATGCTCATCCTCAAATTAGAAGGAAAAAAAAAAAAAAACTAAGAGCTTGCATGCTTTATAAAAATTGGAAGTTGGAGGGATAGAGGTGAGGAGATTATAGTGCAAGAATTTGGGCCTATGATTGTCTGGCAGTAGCGAAAAGAGAAGTAAGTAAATTAGGTGACGGATTTTAATTTCTTCCTAGAATCTTAGGCTCTGTTTGGATTGCATCTCTATTTTGAGAATGATTTTTTTTAAATAAGAAAATTTTTTCATTTCAAGAATAAGATAGTATTTGGATATGTAAAAAATTTTCCTTTTGACAACAAAAATATATTTGGAATGAAAAGTGTTCGGAATTGAGCATTGTGAGAAGATTTCAAAAAGATTCTTTTTTTCCCTCTCCAAAAGAGTACTGTGCAAAGTAAGTTTGAAAATGAAATGGTTTTCCTTTTTTCAAAAATGAGATAATGATAGAAAAAGTTGGAGAAAAACACTGTTTTGTAAAAAAATTTCAATTTATAAAATTGGATATGTTATCCAAAATTTTTTAATCCTTCGCAATATAAAAAGGATTAGATAAAGATCCTCTAATTTCCCCCCCTTTTATCACCTAATTATTATTATTTTTTTCTTTTCGCTGGTTTAACATCTAATTAGTCAGAGACCATTCTTTTTCCTCTTACCAAACACAGCCTAAAGCTCTTTCCCTTAAATATCTAACCCACCAGCAAGAAAGTAGTTCAGAGTTAATTAGAGGTTTCTGTTTGCTTGTGACATGTATGACATTCCAGAATTTTTGGACAGCACTATTTATTGATCTGTCAATTTTGTAACCGCATGCTTGACTAGTTGATGCTAGCTATAAATTTACGATCAGTGATCACTATAAATGATTCTTTTTTGTTTATAATAAAAACTTTATTTATTTTTCTTAAAAAAGGAAAAATAAATACAAACCTAAAACAAGCAAAAAAGGAAGATACTCATTGCTCAATTTTCGTCTAATATATCCACCTTGGCTATTTTTTTCTTCTTCCAAGAACCAGAAACAACAATTTTCATCTTCATACGACTTGTTGAATGGAGCGCCCGCTTGAAAAGTTCGATCCTCAGAAAAGCCTTTTAACTGTTAAATCTTTCGCCCTATAGGACTCTGTCTGATGTCATTTGTCATTTGACATGTAAATAACTATTCATGACGTCAAATATATAATAATACTTCCAATAGGACGATGATTTTGTAATTTCAGTAAGGAATTTTATTATTTGTCATTTGACATCCTTTTCTTTGTAGAGTAAACTTAATCAGTACCATCAAAAAAATTTTTTTTTGGTTGAAACAGTAATATCAATGTTGCACGATAATCAGTAGTACTTGTACACTTCAAAATTTTTTTTTTCTTTTTTGGGTAGAAAAAATAAAGATTTAAAAGAAAGGGTATTACAGGAAGACTTCCTAAGTGGTCACCGATCCTAATACTATTCTCATCTAATCACCCTCAACTATAAAGTTCTAATAAGATCCGATACATTAATGCTGGTATCATCGCATTCATTATATCCCGTACACTTCATTGACTCCTTTTCAGATATCTTTGCGCTTGTATTTGTATTCAATTCTCATAAAGTACTTCTCATGACTGATTGTAATGGTAAAATATGTTGCGGTGGGGGGTAAGATTGAGAACCATAAATATTGAGCCCTTTTGTTTTTAATATCTTTTGGGTAACGTAATGAGTGGTAACTTGATGAAAAATGTACACAAGCTAGTGAGATAGTGGTGGAGAAAATGACATTTGCACCTTTTTGCTTGTAAAAATGGTTATTTTATTTTATTTTAATTCAATGGTTACACAATAAATGTTAGTTCTCTTAATGTTAATTGTCCGATCTTTTTTTATTTATTTATTTACTATTTATATACCTCATCAATACAGAACCAAAAATTAAAAAATTAAAAAAAAAAGGAAAAAGAAAAAAAGAAAGAAGGAAAAAAAAAAAAAAACTAGTGAAATTAATGATGTATTCTGTCTAAGAGAGATACCTCATAAAAACTTCGAGTAAAGCTAGGGGATATCTCTGGTGTTGTACATAAACTGATGTGACCTCTTACATAACTTGTCATTTGGTAAGAGATGGAGCTCATTTTATTAAATAAAAAACAAAACAACTTTATTTTTTTCATTTACATAATGTGGTGAGAGGCCCTTAGCTTTATTAAAAAACTCATGTCATGGTGAAATCCTGAAAAGAAAAGAAAAGAAAAAATACATGATAGATCAAATAAACAAAAGAGAATGTGCAAAAACGAAAAAAAGAATCTTTTTTTTTTTTTGGCTCTTCCTTTTCGACTAAATGCGTAAAAGCTAATGCGCTTTTTCATGCAAATTAGGGTGAACGCTTTACGTACTGTGTGTAATAACTAAATATAAGAGCTTGCATATTTAATAAAAGAGTACTTACACAAAATGGTAATTTTCAAACATCCCTTTTAAAAAATGTCTAAAAACAAGCTTATTTACAAATTTGAAGAAATTTTAAATTCCATCCCTTTTTTATTCAAGATCTAACCTTCAACATTTTTTTGACACGTTTTTTCATGTATAAGGATTGTCTTTTTATGCAAAAAATTGTTTTTGTTACATATTCAGATTCCTCTTTTATATACACATATATTTACCAAGATTGAATGTTTTATATATCCGGATTTTTGTTACCAATAATGATCATAATATTAAAGATTTAAATTTCAATACAGAGGAAATAATAATATGGTCAATACGGTAATGACTTTGTTACTTTAGCGATTATGTTTTGTCATATGATATTTATACTACTAGAATTTTATTGTAATATTGCATATCCCTAAATAGTAATAATATGATCATGATATATGACAATGACTGTATTAATTTATGAAATAACTTCATATAGTATATTGCTGGTTTTATCACGATCACTACCGTATTGACCATGTTATTGAGAAAATATATATATATATATATATAAATATACACACACCAATTATATAATTTCCTAACATATTGACCTCATCAATATGATATTATCAATGACAAATAATAAAAAATATATGATCAGTTTTTTGGGATGAAATTTTAGGTGAATGAGATTTTTGTTTTTAAAAGGAAAAATCTATTTGGGTAACTGATATAAATGAGATCTATTTTTAGGATGAAATATTTTTTTTACCTTAAGTTAGAATTAAGGGTATTTATGTCAAAGACAACATGATCAATTGTCTTTTTTGTTCAATTTTGGAAATAAGTTTGTTTTTGGATATTTTTCAAAACCACGATTCAAATTTGGCCATGTATGTAGATGATCCTTAATAAAAATTGGAAGTTGGCGGGATAGGGGTGAGGAGATTATTGTTCAAGGATTTTAGGTGCATAGTTGTCTGAGAGGAGAAAAAAGAGAAGTAAATAGATTGGATGAGAGATTTTAAATTCTACATAAAATATTTATTTCAATCCCTCCCAATATAAAAAAGATTAGAGAAAAAGTCAATATTTTCTTAATAAGAGAGACATTCTCTCTCTTTTTCACCTAATTGTTAAGAGTAAATTAAGAAACCAAGTATTGCATTTTAAGTGGAGTGAGCTAACACTTTTGTACGTCTGTAATTGTTGTTATAATTATATGATAGGGGACTTGGGTTTCTTTTTACCCTTAACGCGCTCCCACAAGATAAAGATTTGGTTTTTTTTTAACTATGTGAATATCAGAGAGAATAAGAAAAATTTAGGACTATTAAGGGATTAAGATTCCATGTGACTATCCTTAGTCCCTATAAGGAAAATTATAAGCTGTATAATCTCACATTTCTTGGGAGTGAATATATGTTTGTGATAATTCATAAGCAAAGAAATCATATCCTAATAGTATGAGGCCTATTGGGATAAAGTCCAAGAGAAAATTAATGTGAGCCAATGTCCAAAGTGGACAATGTCATAAAATGGAAGGCATGAGTTGTTACAAATGACATTAGAGGCTACACTGAAAGTGTGGCTAACGTGGACATTGGGCCACAAAAGGAATGGTGACTGTGACAGTTATCAGTCATGCTAGAAGAAAAATGATAAATTATGCAGTATCACATCCCTTTGAAATGGATATATGTGATGGTCATAAATAAATAGATCACCTCCTAATGGTATGAGACTTTTTAGGGTTAAGTTTAGAAGCAAAATCATGCGGACCGAAGCTCAAAACGGACAATATTATATCAAAGAAATACATGATTGTTACATTCCTTCTTAAAATGTCAATATTTTACGTGGAGTAACCCAACACCTTAATATATCTGTAATTATTGTTATAATTTAACGACGTGAGATTTGAGTTTTTTTTACCCTTAAAACTAAGTTAGATACCTTTCTTCTTCTCTTACCAAACACAATCAAAAGCTCTTTTCCTCAAATACCTAACGCAACAGCAAGAAAGTACTTCAGAATTAATTAGAGGTTTCTGTTAGCTGGTGACATGTTATTTCAAGATTTAGAACTTTTGGACAGTACTAGTAATTGAATTGTCCACTTTGGGACGGTCCCTTTAACTACTTTGATGCTAGCTATTACGATCTTGGATCACGGGACTGGATTTTTTAATGGTTCTTTTCTGTTTGTAAGCAGAAATTTATTTTTTCTTTTTCATTTTCTTAATTTAAAACCCTTCCTCACAGGTGCTCTCAATTTGTAAGAGGTCTTAAGTTCCAGCTTATATATATATTCCAAAAACTAAAAATGACAATTTTCATTTTCTTCTATATACGACTATTGAGTTAGAACATCCAATTTGAAAGTTCCATCTTTGACAATAAAATCTTTGGACCTAGTGGAATAGGACTCTGTCACTTGTCATTTGCAGTATTGTCATGTTGTCTCACTGGATTCATAGTTCTTAAATAGCTGTTCACTAGATGATGATTTAGTAATTTCAGTATAAAGATTTTTTAGAAAAAAAAAAAAAAATTAAAGCATTCACCAGTTGATAATTTTTGTATATAAAAAATTCATCCCTTTCTCTATACAGTAAACTAGATCAGTACCACCAATAATTTTTAATGGCTGGAACAGTACCACCAATATTGCATGTATAAATATATATTTGTAATACACATAAAATACTAGTCATGAATGAATGAATGGCAAAATATATTGGGTTGGGGGTAAACAAGAGAACCAAAATTTTAAGCTTTTTTTTTTTTTTTACTTTTTATTTTCGGATAGGTAGTGACTGAATGAATGGTAACTTTGATGAAAATGTTCATAAGTTATAATGTGTTGGAGAGTCTATGACAATATTGCACCTATTCTCTAACAAAAATGGCTAATTTCTCTTTTTAGTTCAATTGTTATACATCAATAAATAACCAATTTGTGTTAGTTCTCTTGATGTCCATTTTGCCGATCTCTTTTTTTATTTACTATTAACCCAAAAAAAAAAAAAAACAAAAAAAACCTAGCGAAATTAAAACTCTTTCCAAGAGAAAGGCCCTGTTAAAATCTCACGAGGTGAACCCCTGAAAAACTAAAAAAAAAAAAACTAAAAAACTAAAAAAATTACATGATCAATCTCATAATTAACAAAACCATCTAATTAGTTCTTGATATGATAGTGAGGGAGCTGCAGTATATCTCGAGCAGCATAGTTTGGATTTGATTGAAATCCAAAGCAAAAGAGCATGTTAAAAAAAAAAAAAAAAAAAAAAACCTTATTTTCTTTTCATCTTTAATTGCCTTCCATGAGAAACTCAAACTCTCAACTTGTCAGCAACGTCAACACATTAATATCCATTGGTTAAGTTATGAAGTCTAATTAAGATAGTGTTTTATTAATGGTATTTTTGTGATTTCATAATTATTATTTCGCTTGTTATAACTTTCTTTTAATAAATAGGTGCTGCCGTTATTAGGGTTTATCGTTATGAGATAACTTAGAGTTTAAAAAAAAAATAGAGAGTTTTAGAGGTATACGAGCTTCTCTTGGAAATTTCTCGAACATCATTTTAATTATTACAGTAGCTGAAATAGGATATGATGTTTTCTTACATTTAGACGAACCTTTATAAAATTTGCATGTTTGTATTTGTTAATTTTCTTCTCCTATTTTAGTTCTCTCGACAATGGAAAATTAAAGCCTGTTCAATTCCATAAATTTAGTATCAGAGCTTTTGGTATTGATATAGAGCGATAGCTAAACGTCACATGGAATCAGCTAGTTTTGATTCCTTACAAAAGTGACATTTAATTAGGCACCTTTTCTGATGTACGAATCGAAGTTTGAAGGCTTAGACGTCGTTCTTAGGTAATGCTAAGCCTATTTATTGAGCTACCATTCACCGTAATTTAATCTACGTTGTTAGAGCAAAATTTCATCCAACATCAAATGAACATTCATGAACTAGAAAAAAATATCAAATGAAGAAAATAATCAAGAAAGTTAAGTAGGAACACAAGAAAACACAAGTATCTTAAGAACAATATAGAAAAATCAGAAATCAATATGATTATGAAAATTATATTGGATCTTTTGTCTTTCAAATTAATAGGAGTGTGAATGGCTATCCGAACAGGAGCAACCTTTGTGTCTTTCAACTGGAGTTACAATTGGTTTTGTTTACCCTTTTATTGCTTTTTTTTTTTTTTTTTCCCTCAAATTGATAGCTTTAGTCACTTTGACTTGCTGTCGTCTTCTGGCGATGCTTTTCAATATTTGTATCGTTTTTCATTTTCGTCCTTTTCCAAATTTTTGTGCCGTCTCTTTTTGTCGTTCTTAGGTTGCCGTTCACAAAAGGATGTACATTTTTTGGGATGAGGTTTCTGTCATTTTTATTTTTTAATTTCTAATTTTTTATTTTATTTTGGTCGTTTCTCACGTTACTAGATGAAAGCATGTGTAATATTCATCTTTATGAGCTGGACATATTGGAGAAAATTTTTCTAAAGAAGGGAAAAAACTAAAAAGAATAAATAATTAAATGAGACGCAATTAAGAATTAAGAAAAAATTTAAGAAAAAACCAGGGTTAATATGAAAATAAAGACCAAAAAAAGGAAAAAAAGACTACAACAAAAACAAAATACCAATACAGAAGAAGAAACAAAATGAAAAAAATAGAAAAAAAAAAGGACCTGAAAATTAAAAAAAAAAAAAAAAGAAGAAGAAGAAAGGAAGGCTTGAAAAAAGATCAAAAAGATAAAAGAACTCAAATGAAAAAAAAAAAAAAAAAAACCGTGGCTGAAATGGGGGAAAAAATCAAGGGACCAAAAAAAAAAAATAAAAGAATCGTACCAAAACCAAACGTTCTGGATGAAGGGAGAAAGTCCAAAGTAAAGCTTTCTCCTTTATCTATATGTATCACTATATTAGCAATCTCAGTTGTCTTTTGGAACACTGTTCAAAATTGTCGTCTATGTATTTTGTCTCTTAGTGTGTTGGGTTTGCTTCTTTTATTTATTTATTTTTTCTCCTTCTTTCTCTTGTTTTTTTCTTATTTCCCTTGAACCCTTATATTGTGTAATATTTTGTCTTCTTCCATCATGTAATTTGGACATTTTCTTGTAACCGTTCTGTTTCCCTTTTTTTATTTTTTTTATTTTTTTTCCCTCTCAGTAGCTTTTTCTATTACGCTCTTTTTTTTTTTTTGTTAAATTTTTTTTCTTATAGTGTTAAATCTTATATATTATTAAATTATTTATTCTTTTTATTTTTTTTAATTTGTTTATAATAAAATAATTCACCCATAATATGTCGTCACTTACTTATTTTTTTTCTTACAATTTCAAAAATTTATCAACTTTAATTTATAAGTATTTTTTTAAATTTCCCTATTGAACCATCTTTTCCTCATATATGTCTCTATTTAAACTTTTTTCTACTCACATATACCCCTACTTACTTTTATATTGATTTTGTGCGTCCAAATCATTTTTTAAGTATTTTCTACTTATATAGAAAATTATCAACCAAAGCATATATTTTGACTAAAATTTATATTTTTTCGAAGATATTTTTTTTTATTGTATCTGTTTTTCAAATTGCCTCCATTGTTTGTTCCTATTCAGCCACCTAAAATTTTCATATTTTTTTTTTTATGAATTTTTTAGGAGGGTTTTGGACTATTATTGTGGGATGCTATTGTTGAACTAATGAATATAGATATTAATAAAGATGTTTGTGTAGTTTTTAAATGACTATTTTTATTTTTAATTATGAGTTTTAACACTATCCTATAGTTTTTTTTTAATGAAAAATAAGACATATTATTTGCGTGATGTTTTTGTAGTATTTACTGCATGTTAATAACCAGTTGAGACCTCTAATATTATTAAATAAACTAGAAAAATAATAGTATGGCAATCAAAACTTTAGTACATGGATTTAACTTACAAAATTTATTCCCTACGTGCATAGCACGTGACTTAAAACTAGTGTATAATAATAATTAGATTCATTAATGTTCAGTGTATATTTTTCTTTTTTCTTAACTACTGCCATTTTCTTTTAGTTTATTGTTGTTTTCATCTTTCTTAAGAAAAACAGAACAAAAACACATGACAATAACATCTGATGGTGTCCTTGTCGTTTTCCACGTTGTTGTCGTTGTTTACTCGGGCCTTTTATTTCTGTTACTACATTCATCGTTTTAGTCGTTCTCAATATTCTGAAATTTTCATAATTATCCTTTATGTTCCGTTCAAATTCCACTTTATTTGCAAGTAATAGATTGGGAAGTTTATGCACGAACGATCTCTCATATTTTCACTAACTTAACGAGATAGGTTAATATGTTTTGAATTCTTCACCTTGTATCGAATATTACAAGTAATTTTCTGATCCCCCGGTTGAGGGGGGTAAAAAAAAAATCATTTAACGAAAAAGTTAAAAAAGGGGGGGGAGGATATGTACCTTTCTTGCAAGGAAGGTAACACATCCTCACTAGCTTGAAAAAAGTAAAGAATATACACACACACACATATTATATCTCTTTTCAATTTTGCTTTGAGACATAGAGACAAACTGGAGAATTAAGATCTGTCATAACTAAGGCAAACTGGAGAAAAAAGAACTATATACTTTCTTTCCAACACACTCCAAAACTTTTCTTCTTCGTCATTCTAAAGAAAGAGAGAATCTATACTTGTCTTCAATGTTGTGCAACATGTAAAAGAAAATGCAGCTTACATTTGTCTAATGCCTTGATAAAGTTTGTTAGTCCTGATCGTTCCGAACTTTTCCGCTAATAGCCAATCCGAATTCTCAAAAGCCCTCCAACAATTTCCCTAACCTTGCCGCAGAACTAACCATGGAAGTCCTTTATGGAACAGCCGTAGAAGTTTGAAGAAGCTGGCCACTGTTGCCGACGAACAGATTTGCCTTGCATGGGGTATGAAAGACGACCTTAAGAAGCTTGAGCGGACCATGTCCACTGTAAAAGCTGTGCTCTTAGATGCCGAGAAGAAGCAGCATGATAACGAACAGCTGAGAGTCTGGCTAAGGCGTCTTAAAGATGTCTTCCTCGATGCTCAAGACGTGCTGGGTGAATTCGAGTGCGAACTACTCAGGCGAGAAGTGGTGAAGACACATGGAAGCATTGGCAGAAAGGTACTGTTACGACCCTCTTGCATAAACCGTTACTAAAATTTCATAACGACTTATAAATACTTACGTAATTACTTATAAATACTTAGACTTTGGGTACTGAAAATTTCAAGATATATATATATTTTTTTAATGATTTAACATGAAATCTTTGTCTTACATGAGCATTTCCATAACTTACACAAAACATACTTTTTATTAATAAAGTCTTGCATAATAAAAATTATATACATATATATTTTTAGTTCGTAAGTATTATAATAATCCAAAATATCTTTGCAGGAAAAAAAAAAAAAAAAAAGACTGTCTAATCTTAATCTTTCTAAATTTTTGATGTCAAATCTTCAGTACTGCATTTTCATATGCAGAAAAATTCTATTTGGAGAACCTTAAAACTGCTAATTCCGATATTGCTAATTTTTGGAATACTGCGTTTGGTGATTTGACAACTTATCTACATTTTTATCATTGATCATTTTTACTATTCAAACTTTTTGAATAAAATTAAGTGACCTTATACTAATTGATAAATTTAATAATTGTCACATCATAAAACTTTATAATATGTCTCATATAACAAAGTTACTTTACTTTATTTTTCTTAAAATATAACAACTTTATACTATATGATGTTAAATGTCACACCATAGGATTTTGTTCTTAATCCTACCATAACATGTATGTCATAAGGTCACTTTATAACATATTGTAACCATATTTTGTGGCATAGAATTTAATGTCATATCATAAAATTCATTTCATAATCTTAGGTTAAATTATAACCTAAGCTTTTGTTTACATAAGGAAGTTTTATAAATTATATACTTAATTCACTAAAAATCCTTATACAAAATTTTGAGTATTACAGGTACGCCGCTTCTTCTCGCGCTCCAATCCACTTGCTTTTCGCTTTAGCATTGGTCATCAAATTAAGGCGATAAGGCATGAATTAGATGAGGTTGCTAAAGATAGGTTGAATTTTCATCTAGAAGAGCATCATGATGAGAGGCATATCTTGGAAGGGAGGAGGGAGGTATCAGATTCCTTTGTTAACCCTTCAGGAGTTATTGGAAGAGATAGGGATAAGAAGGAGATCATAAACATGTTGATTGAAAATGAGAACAATGTGGATTCCTCTCTCTGTTATTCCAATAGTTGGGATTGGGGGCCTAGGAAAAACCGCACTTGCCAAGTTAGTTTACAATGATGGCAGGGTTACTGAAGAGTTCGACTTAAAAATGTGGGTTTGTGTACCACTAGATTTAATGTTGCTGAGTTGAAAAGAGAAATTCTGAAATCTGCAATTACTGCAATTAATGGTGCGACCAATGAGAGTTTCCCTATAGATCAAGCTCTGAAAAGATTAACAAAAGATATTAGTAACTTGTCCGTGGATCAGTTGCAGATGTTCTTACGAAGCACTTTAAAGGATAAAAAGTTTTTGCTTGTCTTGGATGATGTATGGAATGAAGATCGTGGGAAGTGGAACGAGGTGAGAGATTTGTTGTCGATGGCGTGTGGCAAGGGAAGCAAGATCATAGTGACGACACGTAATTCCTCAGTTTCCTCAGTCATGGGCACAACACCACCACACAATTTAGAATGTCTATCTGAAGGTGATTCAGTGTCTTTGTTTTTAAAATATGCATTTGGAGATGAACAGTTGGTTGGACAATTTCCAAAACTTAAAGGTATTGGCTGGCAAATAGTGCAGAAGTGTAGAGGGGTTCCTTGGCATTGAAGACTTTGGGGAGTTTACTTTGCTCAAAATCTGATGAAAGGGATTGGATATTTATAAGGGATAATGAGATATGGGAGTTAGAAGAACAACAAAATGATCCTATTTTATCTGCATTGAGATTAAGCTATAGCACAATGCCGTCATACTTGAAACAGTGTTTTGCTTACTGTTCTCTGTTACCAAAGAATGTTCGAGAGGTAAACTTGGAGATTATCAACATTTGGATGGCACTTGACATCATTCAGTCCCCGAATGACAAAATCGACTTGGAAGATATTGGGAAAATGCACTTCAATGAGCTATGCAACAGATCTTTCTTTCAATATCTTCAGAATGCCCAGGAAACGTTCAATTTTGGTCGGGAATTTGAAATGCATGATTTAATTCATGATCTGGCAACTTCAATCATCCAAAATGAGCATTCCACAATGAATTCTCACACTAAAACTGTCTCTAATGAGAGTGTCAGACATTTGAGGATATTTATGAAGGATGGCCACGGACAAAGCATTGTAACAAATTTGGAGAAGTTAAAAAAAGTGCGGAGTATTTTTCTCAATTATGATACAGATGAAGAGCCTAACATTGAGGAGTCTTTTCTTTCAACATGCATCTCAAGAGTCAAATACTTGCGACTGTTTGATTTAACTGCTTTGTCTTTTGAGGTGTTGCCAAGTTCAATTGGTACCCTCAAGCATTTGAGATATCTCAGCTTAGACGGAAACAAGAAGATAAAGAAATTGCCTGATTCAATTTGCAAGTTGCAAAGTCTGCAAAGTCTGTATCTTGGTGGATGTTCAGAACTTGAGGAGCTACCAAGAGATATAAGTAACTTGGTCAGCCTTAGAACTCTTTCTATAACCTCAAAACAAACCTGCTTCCCTGAGAATGGAGTTGGACGCTTGAGATCTCTTCGGACTTTGGATATTTATGAATGTAAAAATTTAAGATCCTTGCCACATGATATGAGATTCTGTACCACTTTACGTACTCTGTTTATAGCTAAATGTGAGCAACTTGACTTGGCGAGCGGACTTGATCAAGTGATGCAGTTGAGTCTTCAAACATTGGTGATTGGTGAATTACCACAGACGACGGCTTTGCCACAGTGGCTAGGAGGAGCTGCTCACACTCTACAGATTTTGCTTATTAAAGAGTGTCCCAAATTAGTAGCGTTGCCGGAGTGGCTGCCAAATCTCACCTATCTTCAAACACTTGGGATTTTGGCTGTCCAAAATTGTCGTCTCTACCAGAGGGGATGCAGCGGCTCACGTCCCTAACGCATTTGGGAATTGGTGATTGCAAAACATTGGAGGAAAGATGCAAACGTGAAGTCGGTGAGGATTGGCCAATGATCGCTCATGTTCCAACCTTGAGATGGCCTTGAATCTGATGATGATGACTAGGTACGCGTTATACATACATATATAGATTATTATATGTCCAGTTTCATGTTTTAAGTTGATAAAAGCTCTGTTAAATTAGATATATAGATATATATATGACGAAAGAGGATATATATGATGGTCCTAGTTCGTACCTTATGTTGGGGATGGATAAATGTATATGTTAGTGCATATTGATTTTTTATTTATTTATAACTGAATTTCTCTAGTCGACGTGTTCACGAATATTGTCTTCAGAGGAGGGAAAACATTATTTATATACAATTTACCATATCTTATTCTTGCTTCTTCTTTTTCCTTTTGTTTCTTAAAATTAACTTAACGTGAAATTGTCGGTACATAATTTGACATTTTACTCCCACTGAAATGTACCTCATCTTAAGGTATACATATAAATAATATAGATGTGCATATATGTATGGCTATATCCGGTAAGCATATTCAAATGTCTACAAGGAATGTAGCTTTCAAATTTCACACACCGATTTAAAAATAAACACTAATCAATTTATTACGATTTGAATAAAATTTAAATTGTCTCATATTTTTATTCCTAATTTATCCTTCCACTTTTTCTCCTGATTTGTGTATTTCGGTTACTTATTTATTTATTTTTTCATTATTCCGAAATGTCTTCATATACAGATCTCTTGTATGCTTCGGCATAAAGAAGCCAATGGCTGGCCGAGAAGAAGCTTCAACTGCCCCCCTAGTCCTTTCTAATGCTGGTGTTGCGTGTTTTTGTTCAATTTGTATCTCATCCATATTATGCATATGTGTGTATCTACAAACATATTTATTCATATTCCTTTCACTTTGTAAAATACTTGAATACGGGTGTGTGCTTTTGTGATTGGAGTTATTAATAAATTTGAACCATGAGTGTGTGCAGATATGAATATTGGATACATATATAAAAGCTTATATCTTGATAAAGAAAATGCTTACAAATAATTTAGCCTAAAGACACCCCGCTAAGACTAACTCAGCAAATGGATGGAGAGGAGTATGAGTCGAAACTCTTATGTTCGAAATTGTGAGTGTCTTAATTTCTCTTTGACAAGTGATAGTGATGCATATTGAACTTGAGATGTAGTCCATATGGTTTGGGTCTCGAAAAAGTGTCTGAGTCTGTCTATTGGGTATGCCCACGGATTCATAAGGAAACTCTTCGAAATAAGGACCCAAACAGATAGTGCTCAAATGGATTCTCAAAGTCTAGTAATGGGTAGTGTTTATATAAATTGATTGTGTTTTCTGTTATCAATTACAACTTTTAAGATAAATCTATGTTGTGTATACTTTGGAAGGTAAATGCTAGAGGAAATTCAGACAAGGGCATCTTCCTGCAAGACGAAAGTCCACCACCTTTCACAAGACAAGGCTGCCACCCAATTTTGCTTGTTTTTTGTCCCCCCTGATTAACTGGGCCAAATATTCTTGTTTCGTGTTCTCTTTTCTTTTTTCTTTTTTGGTAAAAAAATAGGGAAATAATTATAACATTTCTTTATAATCTTGTTCATTATAACATTAAAACTGATAATTTTATTATTTTTACTTTTTTTCATTCATTTTTCTTTGAATTTTTTGATTTAACCCCTACTTAAATAAGTGAGCTTAACTTTGGAGTTTCATTTTTTATTTTTCATTTTTTTCCTCTCTTATGTTCTCTCTCTCTCCCGAGAAACCAAATTTGTTTTCGTTTTCTCTCCCCTTACTCTCTCTCTTCTGCAATCTTCTGTTACCGGCCATCTCTCTCCCCCTTTCCTCCCTTGCCGACCGGCCATCTCCAAATTTTAATTTTTTTGAGTCTGGATTTAAATCCTAAGGATAGTTTTCTTCTTCTTCTTCTTTGACAATATCGGTAATTAACTACCCCAAAAAATGTACACAAGCTTAATGTGCACATAAGTAAATACATATGTAATGTTTGGTAAGTATATTTATTATATCTATTCCTAGCGCCCCCCCCCCCCCCCCACCCCCCCCCCCCCCCCCCCCCCCCCCCCCCCCCCCCCCCCCCCCCCCCCCCCCCCCCCCCCCCCCCCCCCCCCCCCCCCCCCCCCCCCCCCCCCCCCCCCCCCCCCCCCCCCCCCCCCCCCCCCCCCCCCCCCCCCCCCCCCCCCCCCCCCCCCCCCCCCAAAAAAAAAAAAAAAAAAAAGAGAGAGTGCATTTCTGTAACTTCAGGAAGTGTAGCATATATTCATATTTGTTGTATATTGTTTTAGAATAGGGAAAACATATTACTTTTAATATAGAATTGTAATTTAGAAGGATATAATTGAACATGGTAGCTGGCTGAATGACATGATGAAGTAATCTTAAGCTTTATTTACACCCAAATCCAGAAATTGGCTTCTTCGTTTTCTTTTTTTTTTTTTGGGTCCCCCACTAAAATGCATCATAAACTTAAATTGACCAACATCGCTACTTAAGCTAATTTGTATGAAAAAAAAAAAAAAAAAAAAAAAAAAAAAAACCAAAACAAACAACAAAGAAAAACAGAATGGTTAAATATAAAGAATATGCATGTGCACTCAAATATGTGGTAAGCATATTGATGTATCTGTTGGGAAAGGTAGCTTTCAGATTAAAAAAATTATACCATATAAACACTATTGTAACGAAAACTAATGTGTCGATCGAAAGAAATTTTTTAATTGCTGTCTTTTTTTTTTTTTTTTTTTTTTTTTTTTTTTAATATCAAGAAGCTAGCCTTTTCTTATCTAGAAAGGGGGCACACGCCTTTTTTTCTTCCAGATGTTGATAATGTACAAATATTCATGTTAGACAAAAAGTTAAATGAATAAAAAAAATTTCATTTATTTTTTCATGTTACTTTGTGAGCTGTTTCAATGTTTATTTTTTTTCTCATTAATCCGAAGTGTCTTCATACCCAGTTCTGTTGTATGCTATGGGATAAGACGCCTAAGCTGGCGAGTGGAAGCTTCAAGTGCCTCCAGTACTTTCTAAAGTTGGTATTGTGTGGTGTTCTGTTGAATTATAGACAATTTATACATATGTTTGTATCTATGAACATATACATTCATATATCTCCCTTGACTTCGTAATATATTTGAATAATGTGCGTGTACTTTTGTGATTGAAGTTATTAATAAATTTGAATCATGTGTGTGTGTTTTTTATTATTAGTGTAAATATATTTGCATATGAACTTACATAACGGTAAGTTATCATCATAATAAATTAATTTAATAATTTTTTTAAATATTTATTAATAAAAAAATAACAATAATATATCATATCGGCTAATACTTAAAAATTGATGCGGAATTGAGTTCATGGTATATTTCATATGCATATGTATGTTTATATGAAGTGTGGTTTACGAATATGTTGAAACCTTGCCCCCCTGCCCCAACTGTTACGATGCCGACCCCACTGTACGCAAAAAGTGATGCGGCGTGTGTGGCAGCAATTACTATTAGAAATTACCAAAAGAATAGCAGAAACAGAATGCTTTCACTTTTTCCATGTGGTTCAAACGAGGATTTCAACGAAGAATACATCCATTCTGCACTTTTAGGGGGTGTTCGGTGGAATGATTAAGTTTGAGTTGAAGTTAAAATTTAAGTTTGAATAGTAATTTTTGTTGACTTTTTCAGAAAAGATAAAAAAAAATTCTCAGAAAAAGACAAAAAAAAAGTACAGTTTAACTTGAGTAAACCGGGTGTGTCAAACGGGGCCTTAACTTTGAATCAAAACAATGGATGTATTGTCCGGAAAATTTTCAGACTTAGCACCTTAGTTGGAAAGAGGTCAAGTCCCTAATTTTTCTAGTAATCCCATGTACAATGGGAAAATGAATTTTGTGGTAATAAATCTCAAACTTCATAATTTCCAATTTCATGTCAATAATAGAACAAGCAGTGCAATTTAACATTGCAATAATTTTACCGATCTGAATTATGTTCGGGAAACATTCATTACTAAAGTAAACATGAAATGTTTTCCATTTAAATTATGATTGGACATCAAGTTCATGAAAATTTCCAATATAATCTAGAAAGTACACAGTATAAGTGTATTAATGTGCCAAGTGCTAAATTAGCATACCGTGCAGAAACTGTATGTTAATTACACCAAATATATGAATAGTATGAACAAGCTTAGCAAGTCAATAACTAAGTACGATAATCACCAAGTCAGTAAAACAATGGAAAACCCTAGCCCAACTAGTATAATTTTTGGATCGGTGAATTTAGTACAGTATCAGAGAAATTAGGGTTTTGATGCAACAAGGTCATAATTTGATCCAATTGGAGGTTTAAAACTCTAAATAAGCAATTGGGGTCAATTTCGTCACTATTCAGAAAAATTTCCCGAATTGTGTAATTTTGTCTCGGATTGTAATTTCAAGTAGCCAAATATTGAATTATGACCAATTAATAAGTTAAGAGCACTTATGAGCTCTACGACACTGCTAGGAAATGAAAATATCAGTTATTTTGAAAATCCGAGCAAACGGTACCGCGTACCACCTTAGCTCGTACTGTAATTTCAGACAACCAAATAGTGTCTTATGATCATACAATTGTGGACCATATGGAATACTCAAAATATGAATATATCAGTTATTTGTATATTAAAGCAAAAATTGATATTTTACACTGTCCGAAAAATACTGTCGGAAATGCTTCCGGATAATGTTTAGACTGAAGAACAAACATAGAGCTGCATTTTCAGTCCTTTTAACAGCAGCCAACCCACGGTTTTCGGAAGGCCAACAAGCCAAGAAACATCTTTCTTGAATCGATTGAGAAAGAAGTGTCAAAATTTGTGGTGAAATTTCTTTTGGTAATGTCATGAATAGTTACTAGAATGACAAGCATTTGTGGCACAATTTTCAGCCATTTCTTCAGCTGGGAAATCCGAATTTTTTAAGATCATTCGGGCCTTGATTTCTTAGCAAAATATCACATTAAATTAGAGCTTAAGTGAGCTAGAAAGACTAAGCAAAAAATTAGTGGATGCCTATATATAGAACCAAGGCTCCATTAGCTCACATTTTCTATTTTTCTCACCTCCTTTCTTCAGCAAAAAGACAGCCCATTTCTCTTTCATTCCTTCCCTTTTTAAGCCTCCAAGCCTTGGGAAATCATTAAGGTTCTCAAAGGTATTATCCTGAACCACTTCCTTAAGCTTCCCAAGTTTATTTGCTTAGAACCAATGTATAGGAATTTGTTATTGGGTTGTAATAAGTTTTATATTTTGTTTTTTTTCAATTTTTATGTTGAATGGCTCTAGATCTAAGGGGTGATTATGTTTATGTTGATTTATGGTTATGGCTTATGCTCTAGAACATGATTAGAAATTGTTTAAGCTAAACAACATTTTTTTAAAAAACTGCCATTTTGATCGGTCACCAAAATCAGCCTAAACGACATAGTAAATGACATTTTTAGACTTGAAGATCTTCAAAGAACTTTTAGATCTACTCTAGATCTAAAAGTTTCAAGAGATGGCTGGCTAAAACGTCTCTAAGACCATGTTTCAGGCCTATGTTTAAAACTGGGCAGAAGCAGTTTTTATACTGCCCAGCCACGGATTATCATCAAAATGAGTACTTTAAAGCTGAATTAGGTTCTCATCGAATCGTAAAAGTTTTAGTTCTCATTGAAACCTAAAAGTTTTCATGAAGACAAATTTGTCTAAAAATGTCTGTAAGAGACAGTTTTAGGGCCAATAAGGAAGTAACCGATAACGGACAAAAAATCTATTTTGCAACTTTTTAGCCACTGATTTTCTTACAAAACAGTGAGAGAAAGTTTGATTTTGGCATGACGCTGAACATAAAGTTGTAGATCTATATCTAGAAGTTTCGTTGATGATGAAATGACAAATAACGACTCTACGATATAATTTTATGTGATTTTCGGAAAGTGCTCCAAGGAGTGATTTTCACTGCAACTATTGCACATAAGCCTCATGATTTTGGAAACAATTAAAAATGACAGTGTTAGAGATTAGAAGTAGTTTTTAAAATTTAAAATATAGAAATTTTTAGATCTTGGAAAGATCTACAAGTTTTGTGAAGGGAGCTGTTTTTACAAAAATATCTCAAACACAAGTTGATTTTCAATATGATTTTAAAACAACTGAAACACTATTACAACTACGAAAATCATGTTCATATGAAACACAACATTTGTAGAATACTCAAATTAGCATTAGTTGGCAGAGAAAGGAGTTTCTCAAATGATGTTTTTATTAAAATAATTTTGTTAGGAAGATCTTAAATATGGGTTTAAAATGTAATTTTATGCACATAAGTTAAGATTTAGCCTTTGGGCCACTAAAACGATACAATCCTCATTATAGGATGTATTATTTTCTGAAATAGGAAAAATAGGAAAATTTTGTAAAAGAATTTATTTTTTCCGAAAATTTTCCGTCTTTCTTCTCATTTTGGAAAAAAACAAATATCATTTTTAACATACTTTTGTACAGTATCATTTTTTAAAAAAATTTGATCTTTTTTAAATCCTCTTACAATACACTATTCTTAATAATATTTCTTCTCATTACAAAACACTTTTTATTTTCAATAAGGAAAATTTTTCACATCCAAACACTATTTTATTCTCAAATTTTCATTCAAACAAGAAAATTTTCTTTTTAAAAAATGGACACACTTTCCAAATAGAGCATAAATCTCAGTCAAAATATGAAAACATGCATCTAAAATTAGCCGCAGAACCAAAAAATAAAATAAAATAAAATAAAAAGATAATTTCTTTTTGAGAAACTGAACATATTATTATAATATACTAAATGATGCAAAGTTTTACTATTTTTTCTACAGTATTATGACTTTTTTTGCCCTTCATTATCAATTATTTTTTTCTATGTTACAATGTTATGCTAGTTTTACCCTTTCTTTTTTGGTCAATTGACAATTTTGCCATTGGACTTTAGTTGCTTTTACTGCTTGTGCTACAGTTGGGACAATTTTATCCTTCTAAATTATTTATGAACGATTTTGCCCTTCCTTTGTAGTGCTTTTCTGATAGCTATAGTAACTGGACATTGTTACTCTTTTAATGTATATTTTCAATTTTATCCTTTGAAAATGTGTTAAAATGCAATGTTTGTATGTATATAATCTATCTGAAATTTATTTCTTTTCTTTTCTTTTTTTGTAAAAAATAATAAATAAAAAATAATAGAATCTACTTTTGATTTGTTGTTTTTCTTTAATATTTTTTCCCCTTTTGAGTTTTTTTTTTCCTTTTGTTTTTTTTTTTTCTACTTTTAAGATTTAAACTTTAAACTTCAGTTTTTTATTCATCTTTTCTTTGTATTTTTGTTATTTTATATTTTTAATGATTTTTGTTTCCACATTTCTAATTTTCAAATTTTTTTATTCTTTTTTTTTTTCGATTTGTGCTTGGTTTTTTTTGGCTTTTTTATTGGTTGGGTTTTGTTTTTTTAGATGCTATAGTTAATTTTTGTGTTTTGCATACATATAATCTAACTGAAATATATTTCTTTTTCTTTTTTTTATAGTAAAAACAGTAAATAAAAAATAATATAGTCTGTTTTTGGTTTGTTGTTTTTCTTTAATCTTTTTTCCCCCTTTTGAGTTTTTTTTTTCCTTTTTTTTTTTTCTGTTTCTGTTTTTAATTATTGTGATCATTTCATTTCTCTATCTCTATCTCTGCATCACTAGAGAAAAGTTTTTTTTTATATATTATTATTTTATTATCATTATTAGTTCATATTTTTATGATTGATGGAGATCCTGGAAAAAAAATTAAAGACAAAAAAAAAGGAGCAATATATAAATATGTTCTGCTTTCTTTTGTTTTGTTTTTTATTCTTTTAAGTTATTTCTAGCTGTTTTTTTCCCCCAGATTTATATATTTTGCTTTTCGCTTTTTGATTTATGTTAATTTGTTTTTCTAGCTTACGGTGATGATGGTTTAGAATGGGAATGCAAAGAGAACTATTGAAGACCCTTTTTTTTGTTTATGTTTTGGAAACTTATTGTAATTATATTATTTATCATAACCAACTGTCGTTATTAAATGTTATTTATTTTCTATCATATGTAACATACGGGTATTAAACTAGTATTACTAAAACAAAAGGGCAAATAGCAGTGGAAATTCGCCGCATTGGATGGTTATTGATTTTTTTTATTTAAATATTAGAGCAATTGGTAACTGTTGTCCTGATTTTATCTTTTGATTTAAAACACAGAGACACCAATAGAGTGGCTCTTAGTGACCATGGTCCGACCGAATTTTCTTTAAATAAAGAGTTTGTTAAAAAAAAAAAAAAAAAGACCTGAACTGGCTTGAAGAACATGCTTGGAGAGCAGAGTGTTAAAAGCTGTGGTAGAGTGCTAAGAGCAGAGTGCTCAACCAATAAAGAGTTTGTTGTACTGCCCCCGGCCCAATAAGCACCTTTGTTTTCCTACCCTCTCATTTTAATTTTTTCAATGAAGTCCCTATTTTGCCCCCCTAAAATTTTAAAATTATAAAATTTAAATAAATTTTTTAATTAAACTTAAATTATGTAGCAATATTTGACTTATAAATGTATATTCTCAAATAAAATGGGTGTTGGAAGCTTACCTATCAAAATAAATAAATAAAGCCTCGAAATAAACCCACCCAAAACATCGGGCATCTACAATGGGAAAAGTCTTTCTATCCCATTGATACAGTGAAATTTATTGACCATCAAATATTATTTAATGATTGTATTAAAAAAGACATACCAAACATTAAAAAATAAATAAAATTACACCTAATAATTAATTTACAAAACATTTCAACAAAATCTCAAAACAACCGTCCTCTCCATTGATAATCTCGCCGCCGCCCTCCCGAACTCATCGCTGGAGAAGAAGTTCCTCAGACTCATCACCAATGGGTCACGCAAAGGCCTATCATGAGATCCTTATATCACGTCGTGAAGGATCATCTTGGTCTCGTCGGCCACCCACCCATATTGTCCGGCCGCCGCCCTTCTGCCACCGCCGTCGTCCTAACCCAGCACTAGTCGAGCCGCCCACAGGTCAAATCGCAACCTTAGCCACTGTTGCAGACATCGCGAGCTCGCCTGCCGTTTCTCAGATCCGCCCTTCCTGACGTCGCAATCCGAGCCGGAATCCAGATTCCAGCTCCACCCTTCGCGCCATTGATGGCCCATCCTTTCCTCACGAACCATCAATTATTTGGCAGGGGAGGCCACATGGACAATGTACGATTTCGGAAGGATATATATATATATATATATATATTTTTTTTTTTTGGGTAATAATTCACATAATCAGATGTAATAGGACGTACAAGAAATTTCGTGTGCACATGTCATCTAAACTGTTAAATAAGATCTGACAGTTTAAAATTTTTATCCCATCGTTAAGGAAAATTAAGGAAGTCTCATTGTAGTACTCTCCATAATAAAAAATAAAAATAAAAATATCACTAAGATCCCATTCTAACGCCCAGTTTCAACATCTCTGATTCATCTTCTACCTACCTTTTTTTATTATTTTATTTATTTTTTTAATCTCACCTTTCCTACCTTCTTTAGTCCTATTGCTTTTAAAAGAAAAAAAAAATTAAGAAAAGGAACAAAACATACGCAAAACTTCTCTCCCAAATACATAATTTAAAAATAAATACGATAAGTCGTTTATGAACCATATTGCAATTTTTTATTTATTTTGAAAAAGTAATTTCTCTCAATCAGTCAACGAAATTATGAGTTGGAAAGTCATCGCAAAAAGGATAAAATCAGAAGTGTGCTACACCACTCATCAGACCTTGAGCTTGACCTCTCAAACAAAACAATACGAGAGTAGAAGTCTTGAAGAGTTCAAACAAAACAAAACATTCATAGTTCAAAAACTCGTCCGGAGCAGAACAACGATTCCCCGCTGGCGCTACCATGGAGGTCCTTTACGGAACAGCCATAGAAGTCTTGAAGAGGGTGGCCACTGCCGCCGACGGAGATATCAGCTTGGCATGGGGCATGAAAGACGACCTCAAGAAGCTTGACCGGACCATGTCTACTATAAAGCTGTGCTCTTAGACGCCGAGAAGAAGCAGCAAGATAACGAGCAGCTGAGAGTCTGGCTGAGGCACCTTAAAGATGTCTGCCTCGATGCTGAGGACGTGCTGGGTGAGTTACAAAAAACGAGATTTGAATCAGCTCAAACGCACCATGTCAACCATTAATGCAGTGCTCTTGGATGCTGACGAGAAACGGATCATACTTAACCACCAAACAAGGGTTTGGCTAGCTGAATTAGCTTGTAGACATATTTCTTGGCACGAAAAATGCTCTTGATAAATTTCACTGTGGAGAACATGGTTTCAGTTGAGAGACTTGTTAATGGATGGTGCACAAGGAAGTAAAATTACAGTTACTAGTTACCACACAAGGTTTTAAATGCCTCACTTATGGATATTGTTCCAACTTACAATTTAAAAAGCATGTCTCACGGGATTGTACGTCTTTATTTGTGAAATTTGCTTCAAAAAAGAACATGAGAAGGAATTCCAGAACCTAGTGAACGAACATTAGTAAACAAATCGTAGACAAATGTAATGGTGTTCCATTGGCAGTTAGAATTTTTGGGAGCCTATAGTACTCAAAATGGGATGACACGATAAGGACAAGGCAATAGAAAGATTACCACATTCTACCAGCATGCAAATGAATTGACAAATTACCTTTTTACTTGTAGCAATGTTTTTACTTTTGTTCCTTATTTCCTAAAGATCGAGGAATCTACAGTCTAGAACTAGATATACACATACATATATATTAGTGCTCTTCCAAGTGTATAATAGAAGGGGAGAACAAGAAGAGAATGAATGGTATGCATAACTATGTCCTGCTTTTCCTTTTCTTTCGTTTTGTCATCTCAAGCTTCTCTGCCAAGACAACATTTGCACTTCTATTATCCATTCTGGCACTTAGCAGAAGGCCACAATCAACAAAAGTCTCAATCAACTGAAGTCGTCAATATGAAGCTTTATTCAGTTTGAATTCTGAACACCATTGCATGTCTTGATATTCATTTGTGATTTGAATTCATCCGTCTCATTAAGAACCAAGGTCATGTGTGTATAACTTATATTTCATTTTATTTGTGAACTTTACATTTTGAATCCTAAACGCCCGTGTGTCTTTATGTTCTATTGTTTATTGTGGTTTGAATATAGATCAGTCTGATTAATAATCAAACTAGGCGTATGTAGTTTTATTATCTTTTTGTCCTGTTTTATTTGTGCATTCCACCAAGAAGATGTAGAGTCAGGGACATCATCAAGGATGAAAGGACCAAGTTTACCTGTCCTAAACAGTGTTAGAAACTTTTTTGAGACCATTAAACGAGCTTCAGATGCTTTGTGAGGTATCTTTAGCGCCTTCCGCAATGCTTCAAATTGTTGCTCAATAACTCCCTCCGAGTCAATCTCATCTTCTATGCTGCCATTACCGTTTAAAAGAGTCAAGTACAATGTATGTTGGACTTCAGCTAGATCCTGAAAGACCTAAAGAATACCAGGAAGAAGTGACATTGATAAAACTATATGTCATCCAGTCAAATTAAATCCAAAGGAATTATGAATGTACTAAACAGTGTATGACAACCTCTGGTTATAGACATCAGCACGCTGCGCGAGTCTTCACTGTAAATAGAAGTATATATTCCCATAACATTTTGACAACATTTTAAGAGGATGATAGTTACTCAAGATGTGGAGAACTCCACGTAACAATTTCTGTGATCAATTACATGAAAAGTTCATTCAAGAAAGCAACTTTGAATTGCAAAAAAAAAAAACAAAAATCATCTTTACAAAAAGTTTTAGTTTGCCAGTCAAACACGAACCAAGTACCAAACGCAAGTTCAACATGCTTTTAGGTCTTATGGACAAAACTTCAATGTTAACAAAGCACAAAAAGGTCAAAAATTGTTTGCTCTGTTTACCATTGAACACCCGGAAGAAATAGGTAGAAGATTGCTTTTTCTTTCTCTATTCTGATGCACACCTGCACACACAAAAAACAGATAGCGATGCATATTTGTGTTTGAGTTGTGTTTTGCCATCAGATCCTGTTTTTGAGGGTTCCTAACGGGAAAGTATAACCATCCCCGAGCATGTTTAAAGAATAGCTTATATCTGATATATAATCAACCAAAGAGACATAGCGCAACTTCCTGTTCCTAATTTAAACTGTATGACAGTGATGCAAAACAATCTTACCTCAATGTACACCACACAAGACGTATTTGGTGGTTTCCTCCTCTTTGGTCAAAGATCTTTTAGAATGTATTCCACTTTTCCAACAGAACTATATCAGATCCCTTCCGCTCTCCTGTTGTTCCAACGCCTCCAGTGAAGAGGAGTGCCTTGGAAATTCAAAACTGCAAGTGTTGAGCAATATGCTCCTTGAATCTTTCACAGACCCTGCATGTAAAGTGACAAAATTTTACTCGGTAAAACAACTTTCAGCATATTGTTTACCCTAAAAGACCCAAAATTCCTGATGATGGCACTTGCTTCTAGTTCCTGCACTCGTAATTTTGCCATAGAATTTGGTATATAAAAAAAATAAAGTTATTACATCAGAACAGAAATGATGGAACTTTATGTAAAAAGAATGATCTGTAAGCGCAAGTTTTAACCGTCTCTATATCTGGAATACTTGGAACAAGTACACCTGGAGTGTCCAATACGTATATGCTAGGCCGATGAGCAATCTATAACTTAAAAAAGAATATATATAAAAAAAAATGATCTTAGTCAAATTAAGTAAACGGTCATCTAAATAGCCATGAGCAAAACGACAAGAAACAGCAATGAATTAAGTAAACAGCCATCTAAATAGGCATTTGGCAATAGACATCCTAATTTCCATCAATGAATTGATCTCGATTACACTAGGTCCTAAACATGAAAACAAAAAAATTTAGAATCCAACTTGCGTATAAGGAAAAGTTAAAGGTGCGCCACTGAAAATAATCCAAAGATACACAACATGCTTGAAGAGCAGAGTATTAAAAGGACATAAATTTGGGGGGAAAAAAAGGGACAAATTATATTTTTTTCTCCCTGAAATTTGGACCTTGTCACAAAATGCCTCCAAACTTCAATTTGTAACATCCGTTCCTCCCGAACTTTTGAACGTTTGCAAAATTTTCCCCTTCTGTTAAGCTGTTAACGGAAAATGACATGGGGCACTCATTTACAATTGGAGTTGGGATATTGCATGTGTAATTATGAAGTTGCCCCTAGAATTAAGATTAAAGACCATTTTTCCCTAATAACAAGCCTTAATGGCAAAAATTCAAAAGATCAGAAGAAAATTTAATTTTAAAATCCTAATTATTTCTAAAACTACAATATTGATACTGGAAACAAATTAATATAAATTAAAGACATTAAAGTTGAAATATATATATATATATATATATATCTAACTCTCTACAGAGAGTTCTTCGGAGGATGGGTGGACTATTGGCCGGAGAAGGGGGTGGGTTAGCAATTGGGGGGAGAAGCGTGAAGCACACACATCTTAAAAATACACATATTGATTATTTTCAAGATATTACTTACACCAAACAGCTTGTGGGCATGGTGAAAAAGCGTTGGTTGGTCAGGTGAGAAGGGGACATGATATTATCTTTTTGACCCAAAAATTATGTAAACAAACCATGATAGAACCTAGAATGAAAAACCCACAAAGGAATAGAGGTAATGAAAGAGAAAAATGAAGGAATAGTGGCAGAGGCGCCAGGCAGATTTGAGGTGAGGGGCGACCGTGAGCTTGAGTGTTGCAGTCAAGATCTACGGGGCATTTTGCGACAACGTCCAAAGTTCAGGGAAAAAAATGTAATTTATTCAAATAATAATATAACAAATCAGGTAAACTAGCAATAACCATCAAAGGTTTATGCAATAACCATCAAAAGTTTATTCTGCACCTAAGCCAATCTCCAAATATTTCATTAAAAAAAACGAAAAACCAAACAAACAAACAAATTTTACTCGTAACTTCGTCCATTCTCAACACTTCAATCAGGCTGAACGAAAATATTTCAGTTCAAGCAATGCCCATTACTCAAACAACGATTATAACGTCACCCAAAAATAAAAAAATAAAAAATATAAATCAATTAATGGAGCAAAAAAAAATACCAACCAATTGTTGAAGTACCTCGAGACAAAGCAATTTCCAATCGACCTCCAAATCGTAATTTGTTCGAACCCAGACAAATCCAAAAGATCGGCTTCTCTCTCCATCAGAACTTCGAAATATGGTTTCCTCATTTCCTTTCATTCCTCTCTCTCAGCCCAAAGTTATAATAATAATAATAATAATAAATTCCGCTCTAAGATTAGTTCTAACACCCAGCTTCAGCATCTCGGGAATTTTCATCTTTGATTTTTTTTTTTTTTAACTTTGAAACTGAACAAAACAGAATCAAAACTTTTATCCAAAAAAAAAAAAAGCAAATACGATAAGTCGTTTGACATCGCTTTTTATTTTTGATTTTTGAGAAGTCATTTTTAAACCAGACAACGGAATTATTACGTGGAAAGTCACTTTATACAGAAGTGTGCTAGGGCTGACCCTCATCAGATCTTGACCAAAAGAAAGAAAAACAGAACAAATTGGAGAGTAAAGTTCAAAAACTACTCCGGAGCAGAACAACAATTCCCCGCTGGCGCTACCATGGAGGTCCTTTACGGAACAGCCGTAGAAGTCTTGAAGAGGGTGGCCACTGCCGCCGACGGAGAGATCAGCTTGGCATGGGGCATGAAAGACGACCTCAAGAAGCTTGAGCGGACCATGTCCACTGTAAAAGCTGTGCTCTTAGATGCCGAGAAGAAGCAGCATGATAACGAACAGCTGAGAGTCTGGCTGAGGCGCCTTAAAGATGTCTTCCTCGATGCTGAGGACGTGCTGGGTGAATTCGACTGCGAACTACTCAGGCGAGAAGTGGCGAAGATGCACGGAAGCATCGGTCGAAAGGTACGCCGCTTCTTCTCGCGATCCAATCCACTTGCGTTCCGCTTTAGCATCGCTCATCAAATTAAGGCGATTAGACAAGAACTAGATGAGGTTGCTAAGGATAGGTTTAATTTCCATCTAGAAGAGCATCATGATGAGAGGCATGTCTTGGAAGGGAGGAGGGAGGTAACAGATTCCTTTGTTAGGCCTTCGGAAGTCATTGGAAGAGAGAGTGTCAAAGAAGAGATTATAAATACGTTGATGGAGAAGGAGAATGATGCTGAACCGATCTCTGTTATTCCGATAGTTGGGATTGGGGGCCTAGGAAAGACTACACTTGCCAAATTAGTCTACAATGATGACAGAGTTACTCGAAAGTTTGACTTAAGAATGTGGGTTTGTGTGCCACTAGATTTCAATGTTGCTGAGTTGAGAAAAGAGATTCTCAAATCTGCAATTACGGCAAGTAGTGGTGCTACCAATGAGAATCTCTCTGTAGATCTAGCCCTGAAAAGAGCAAAGAATATTAGCAACTTGTCCACGGATCAGATCCAGATGTTCTTACGAAGCACTTTAAAGGATAAAAAGTTTTTGCTTGTCTTGGATGATGTATGGAATGAAGATCGTGGGAAGTGGAACGACATCAGAGATCTGTTGTTTACAATGGGTGCTAAGGGAAGCAAAATCATTGTGACGACACGTAATTCTTCGGTTGCCTCGGTCATGGGCACAACACCAACACACAATTTAGAATGTCTATCGGTGGAGAAGTCACGGTCTTTATTTTTCAAATTTGCATTTGGAGATGAAGAATTGGCTGAACAATTTCCAAACCTTAAAGGTATTGGCTGTCAAATTGTGGAAAAGTGCATGGGGGTTCCTTTGGCATTGAAGACTTTGGGGAGTTTACTTTGCTCAAAAATTGATGAAAGTGAATGGATATATATCAGGGATCACGAGATATGGGAGTTACAAGAACAACAAAATGATCCTATTTTATCTGCACTGAGATTAAGTTATAGCACAATGCCGTCGTACTTGAAGCAATGTTTCGCTTATTGTTCTCTTGTACCAAAGAATGCTCGAGCGGTGAACTTGGGTTTGATCAACATCTGGATGGCACTCGGCATCATTCAGTCACCTGATGACAAAATGGAGTTGGCAGATATGGGAAAATTGTGTTTTAATGAGCTATGCAATAGATCTTTCTTTCAATATCTTGAAGATATCCCATTCAGTTCCCATTTTGGTAAGAAATTTGAAATGCATGATTTAATTCATGATCTTGCAACTTCAATCATCAAACATGAGCACTCCACAATGAATTCTCACACTAAAACTGTCCCTAATGAGAGAGTGAGGCATTTGAGGATATTTACGAAGGATGGCCATGGACAAAGCATTGTAACGAATTTGGAGAAGTTAAAAAAAGTGCGGAGTATTTTTCTCGATTATGAGACAGATGAAGAGCCTAACATTGAGGAGTCTTTCCTTTCAACATGCATCTTAAGAGTCAAATACTTGCGACTGTTTAGTTTAAATAATTTGTCTTTTGAGGTGTTGCCAAGTTCAATTGGTACCCTCAAGCATTTGAGATATCTCAGCTTATGGGGAAACAAGAAGATAAAGAAATTGCCTGATTCAATTTGCAAGTTGCAAAGTCTGCAAACTCTATATCTTGGTGGATGTTCAGAACTTGAGGAGCTACCAAGAGATATAAGTAACTTGGTCAGCCTTAGAACTCTTTCTATAACCTCGAAACAAACCTGCTTCCCTGATAATGGAGTTGGACGCTTGAGATCTCTTCGGGCTTTGCATATTTATGAATGTAAAAATTTGAGATCCTTGCCACATGATATGAGATTTTGTACCACTTTACGTACTCTCATGATAGGAGAATGTGAGCAACTTGACTTGGCGAGCGGACTTAATCAAGTGATGCAGTTGAGTCTTCAAACATTGTATATTGGTGAATTACCACAGACGACTGCTTTGCCACAGTGGCTAGAAGGAGCTGCTCACACTCTACAGTTTTTGGTTATTAATAGTTGTCCCGAATTAGTGGCGTTGCCGGAGTGGCTGCCAAATCTCATCTCCCTTCAAGCACTTGGGATTGGAGAATGCCCAAAATTGTCGTCACTACCAGAGGGGATGCAACCGCTCACGTCCCTAACGCATTTGGCAATTTGGGATTGCAAAACATTGGAGGAAAGATGCAAACGTGAAGTCGGTGAGGATTGGCCAATGATCGCTCATGTTCCCAACCTTCAGATTGGCCTTGAATCTGATGATGATGATGACTAGGTACGCGTTATATATTACAGCAGGGATATACATATATTTATATATAACATTACATTATATAAATATCTACTAATACTATTTTGTCTACTTTTTCCATCCATTTTTTTAATTATCTACTAAATTTCAATTCCAAAAAAGTCTCCACATTCTAAAATTTAGCATTTTTTTTTCACCCACTAACTAATAACAAACCCTCTTTTTTTAAAACAAATATATTTTTTTAATCATTTTGATTGCTTTTTTTTTTTAATATACAAATCCAACTATTCTTAGTTCTTTTTTTTTTTTTTTTTTTTTTTTTTTTTTCAGATAACCCAATTTACTTGAAATCCAGTAAAATCATAGTTTCATTTGTATCCATTTCATGAAGTAAATGTCTACGGTAAATGTCTACATATGCACATATATATTGGAATTCATAATTCATACCATATGTAGGGATATATAAATGTATATGTATATGTGTATTGATTTATTTTTTTAATTTACAACTGAATTTTTCTAGTCGACGTGTTCACAAATATTGTCTTAAGAGGAAAACATTACTTATATAGAATTAACCATATCCTATTCTTGCTTCTTCTTTTTCCTTTTGTTTCTTAAGATTAACTTAATGTAAAATTATCGGCACTTAAATTTGACTTTTTTTTTTTTGATGAAAAAGCATTTATTAATTTGACAATTTACCCCCAATGAAATGTACCTCATCTTAATGTAGACATATACATATATACATATATACATAGGGATGACAATAGGGCAGGATGGGCGTGAGTATGCCTCCCCTACCCCCATATCCACCTCCCTTTTTACCCCCTATACTCGCCTAATTTAATGCGGGGCCAGGTAATACCCTCTGAGAGTGCTATACTCATACACTACGCATTTATCCATCAAAAAATTATTATAAAAAAAATTAAAAAGCTTCTATTAAAGTTTTCATAAATTTTAACAACATAATTTTAATTAAAAATGAAATTGAAATATTAAAAACAAATTCAAGCTTCAGAAATTCATAAAAATAAATTTATAAAGCAAACTAAAATATTAAAACACTTACTTTATTCTTCTTCAATTAAAAGGGAATAAATGCGGGGTGGATCAATGCGGGTATGGGGGAGCTTCCCCCAATTCCCTCCCGCACCCGTGCAACTGGTTAATCTTAACCTCCATACCCGCAATCGTGGGTAAAAATGTCACTCCTAGATGTATATACATGAATGTGCTATGTTTGGTAAGCATATTCAAATATATGCAAGGAATGTAGCTTTCAGATTAAAAAATAGTTAAAATTATTATTTACACAAAATAGTCAAATTTGAATACCGATTTTAAAAATAAACACTAATCAATTTATTTACAAATTTGAATAAAACATAAATTGTCTCGTATTTTTATTCCTAATTTACCCTTCCACTTTTTTTTTTCCTGATTTGTATATTTGTTTTTATTTTTTATGCAGATCTCTTGTATGCTATGCAATAATAAGCCTACAGCTGGCCGAGAGTAAGCATCAAGTGCCCCCTTTACTTTCTAATGATGGTGTTGTGTGGTGTTCAATTTGTATTCTCAACAATTTTATGCATAAGTGTGTATCTATAAACATATGTATTCATATATCTCCCTTTCACTATGTAAAATACTTGAATAATGGGTGTGTGCTTTTGTGATTATAGTTATTAATAAATTTGAACCATTTGTGCACACGTAGTTATCAATATTGGATGCATATTTAAAACCTTATATCTTGATAAAAGAAAATGCTTACAAATAAGTTAGCTTTTAGAAGACACCCCACCCCGTTATGGCTAACTTCGCGAATGGATGGGGAGGAGTTTGAGTGGAAACTCTCATGTTCGAAACTCTTAGTGTTATAATTTCTCTTTGACAAGTGATAGTGATTCAAGAGCATATTGAACTTGAGAGGTGGTCTATATGGCTTGGGTCTCGAAAAAGTGCTCAAGTCTATCTATTGGGTATACCTACGGATTCGTAAGGAATTACTCGAAGTAAGGATCTAAATAGATAGTGCTTAGAATGGATTCTCGAATCTAGTAATGGTGGTGTTTAAATAAACTGATTACACTCCTCTCATCAATTACAACTTTTAAGATAAATGATTCCATCACTTTTACATCGTGTGTGGGCACGTGTGTGTGTGTGTTTATATATATATATATATACACACACACTTTGGAAGGTAAATGTTAGAGGAAGTTCAGAGGAGGGCATCTTCCTGTAAGATGAAAAGTCCAACACCTCTCACAAGGACAAGGCTGCCACCTAATTTTGCCTGTTTTTTTGTCCCCACCTCGATTAATTGGGTCAAATGTTCTTGTTTCTTGCTTCTTCTTTTTTTTTTTTTTTTTTTTTCGTTCTTTCTTTCTTTCGGTTAAGGCGGAGGGAAATTGGTCAACAATTTGTTGGGTGACGGTAAAAAGTCAAAAACTTTTTAGGTGTTGATAAATAGCATTTCCGCGATAAATGATATATTTAGGAAGCATTGATCACAACAAAATTATATCAACAACATTTTTGAAAATAAAATATTTGCACTAAATATCATATTTGTGAAAAATAATTTACTTACGGGATATATATTTACAACAAATTTACCTTAAAAAATTCTCATTAATAAACAATTTATGATAAATATGTTATTTACCTCATTTTCAAAAAATGCTATTTACTTTAAGCATTTTTATAAAATGGTCTATTTGCTGTAATTTTTCTTTTTGTTATTGGAATACTTAGCATGTTAGATTAAAGTAAGTTCCAAAGAAGACCACATGTATGTTTCTGATTATTTTATTTAAAATGTTGCAATCAAATTGATTCAATAGAATACCACGAATATGTCTGCCTATAATATTGTACTTTGCAATGTTATAGAGGACCACATCTCAGACAGCCAAAAAAGACCAGAATATTTCCAAGCAACGAGTATGTATAACTCTGGGAGAAATTGGGATCCCTTGCTTGGACAGAGCTTTCATTGGTAAGAGGCGCAAAGTGTGATTTGAAGCAACTCGAGCACGCCATCTCAACCATTAAAGCCGTGCTCTCGCATGCCGGCGAGAAGCAGATCAAACTTAACCACCATATAAGTATTTGACAGAAAAATAAGTAAAAAGAGATTGAGATACGGACAGACAGTGCAACGGAAAGGTTACCACATTCTACCATCACTGCAATTTCACTCGAAACAATGTTTTAACTTTGTTCCCTATTTCCTAGTGATTGACGAATCTACAGTCTAGAACTAAACAAAACATACACACACATAAATATTATTACTCTTCCTAGTTTATAGAAAGGAAAAAAAACAATCAACAGCCTTCATAAATATATCCTACTTTTCTTTTTCTTTCGTTCTCCAATCTCAATCTTCTCTGTCTACACATATTCGAGTTCTCAGCACAAGGCCAGTCAACAGAAGTCTTGAACAATTGTAGTCAACAATAAGAACATCTTTTTGGTTTGAATAATTGAATTCTAAACACTCTTAGCTAACTTAATCTTCATTTGTAATTTTAATCCATATCCATCTGATTAAGAACCAAGGTTATCTTATAATCTTTCATTTTAGGTTGTTTTATTGATAAACATTGAATTTGAATTCTAAATATCCATGTGTCTTGATCTTCAATTGCTTATTCTGGTTTGGATTTACGTTTCCCGTTTTATTTGTGCAGACGGACAGTCCTATGAAGTAGCATATAATTTGAACAATAGAGTTTTGTCATAGCTCCTCACATTCTTATAATTACTAATTATTTATAATTACGCAAGATGTCCCAAAATAAATAAATAAACTGAAAGATAAAAGGAAAAAAAAAAAAAATAGGGATCTCATGGAACCCATATGATATTCCATTAAGAAGATGGAGTGTCAGGGACATCGTCAAGGATGAAAGGACCAAGTTTACCTGTCCTAAACAGTGTTAGAAACTTTTTTGATACCATTAAACGAGCTTCAGACGCTTTGTGAGGTATCTTTAGTGCCTTCTGTAGTGCTTCAAATTGTTGTTCTATAAGTCCCTCCAAGTCGCTCTCCTCTTCCACGTTCCCATCAAAGTTTGAAAGAGTCAAGTACAATGCATGTTGGACTTCAGCTACAAGATCCTGAAAATATAGCATTAAAAACAATGTGTGATGATCTCCGGGTACAAACATGAGCATGTATTAACAACGAGAGTTTTCACTAGTAGTCGAAGCCTCCTACCCGCTATCTTATAGTTGTTGTGGTAAATTTACATGGAAGGTTGTGTAAAATATATATATATATATATATATATATATATATTTTGCACAGAAGTTAACAGAGCACACAAAGGTTGTGTGCCCTCTCTTCGATCAAATACCACGAAGAAATAGGAACTAGATTCGTTTTTCTTTCTATGTTAATGCACACATGCATGCAAGCACATACAAACAGAGAGGAGTATACTTGCGTTTGAGTTGGGTTTTGTTGTTACATCCTGTTTTAAGGGTTCCACTGAGGCAATCCTGCCACAGAAAGTGGAAGAAACCCCATGGAAAAGCATTAATAACCCGTGCATTTTCTCAACTTAAGTCAATAAGTCTAATCACCACCAAGCATATTTAAGGAGCAGATTAAAACTGATATCAAGCACAAGATAACACATCTCCCTGTATCTAATTGAACTCTATGCCTTTAAAGATTAAACTTGTTTTACCTCTATGTACGCCACACTATACGTATTTGGTGGTTTCCTCCTCTTTGGTCGAAGATCTTTAAGACTGTGTTCCACTTTTTCAACAGCATCATATCGAATCCCTTCTGCTCTCCTATTATTCCAGTGCCTCCAGTGAAGGGGAGTGCCTCGGGAATTTAAAACTGCAAGTAAGTATTGAGCAATACGCTCTTCTCCAACCACAGAATCTTTGACAGACCCTGCAGGGAAAATGAAAAAACTTTTATTCATAGAACAGCATTGAACATAACATTTTCACTTAAGAGTTAAATAAACTGATGTCAGAACGGCTTCCAATTCCCACGCATAATTACAGCATGTAATACAGTATCAAAGTAAACACAAGAACAGAGATTTAAACAGCTTATCCTAGAGGATTGACCTGCGAGAGCAAGCTTTAACCCTGTCTCTATATCTGGGATACTTGGAACAAGTACGCCTGGAGTGTCCAGTACATATACACTAGGCTGATGAGCAATCTGTAATATAAGAATAAAAGTTGTTAAGTCTCAGCCAAACTATAAAAACATGCATCTAAAATTAGCCATTAGCAGAACAAAAACAATTCCAAAATAGTTCCTTTACAAGAAACACCACATATTGTTATCAAAAGAAAAGGTAAACAACAACAAAAAATTTACCTTGAAGCCAGCAATGTCTTGAGTCACACCAGGCAACGGACCCACTGTAGCTCGCTTCTTCTTCTTCTGCACTAGTAAACACACACAATACTATCATTGCCAAAATCCATCATGACGGATTACACTACCGACCAATAATCCACGTTTTCATAATCATAACGACGAAAACTTTAATAGGTTGTCTTATTTGCGAAATGATTATACAAAAATCAGAAATTTTTAATTCGCAGAGTGACTTAGGCGCAACTTACTTCTACACTAGGCCTAGCAAGGAGTTCATTGTAAAAATTAAAAGGAGATCACTTTGCTAATTTCACTAGGTAAGGTCTTCATTGCATCAAATTCTTCTATCAAAATCAAGCAGTTATGTTTGCAAATTCGCCCGAAAATCGAACAAAATATTACCAGGAAACCGAGAAGTCGCAATTTGATGGATCGAATTGATCAAAGCCGACTTGCCAACATTAGGAACGCCAACAACCATCACAAGCAGAGTAGGCTCCCTCGAAATCACCTCCTTCAACTTGAACTCCACAAGCTCCAGAAGCTTTGCACACACACAAAATCAACAACAAATATCAAATGTCAGCAACAAAATCGAACAAACACCGCGAAACGTTTCGTATCGAATCGGAACAACCTTCTGAACAGAACTCCTGCTGTGCGCATTTATCGGAACGCAATCTTGCTCGCACGAATTGAAGTACCGAATCCATTTCTACAAAAATCAGACCAAAAATCAAAAAATTCAAAAAAAAACACCAAAAAAAAAAAAAGGGAAATTCTAGAGAGAGAAAGAGAGTGAGAGTACGGGAATGATGTTAGGGTTGGCGAGGTCCTTCTTGTTGAGAGCGATGAGGCGGCGTTTGGAGGAGAGGAGGGGCTGGAGGTCCTGATTGGCGGAGGAGAGAGGGATGCGGGAGTCGCGGACTTCGAGGACGAGATCGGCAACCTTGAGGCGGTCGCGGATGGCGCGGGTGGCGGCGGCCATGTGGCCGGGGAACCAGTTGATGGCTCCGCCGCCGACGTTGAACGCCATCTCTCCCACCTGCTTTAACCCTCTTCCCATCTTCTTACTTCGCCATTTTCTTCTTCGCCGGTGGTTGATGATGAATTTTCGGAGGTGAAAATTTGAGCTCTTTGTGTGCGGGGGTTTTGGGTTTAAGCGGGTCTATCCTCCGAGTGCAAATGATTCTCAGTTTGCTTACTTGCTGGCCTAGTTTTCGCCTTTCCGAGTTAAGTAAGATACAGTTCGGAAACGTATCAATTTTGAAAAAGAAAATTTTCTTTAAACTTAAACGAGAAAGTTTTTTTATTTATTTTAAGAATAAGATTATATTTGAATGTGTAAAAAAAAAATTTAAAAGTAGAAAGTTGTTTAAAAAGGAGAGACTGTGGTAGAGTCTCTCCCAAATGACTCTATCGGTAGAGTTTCTTTTTAAACCGTTGAGATTTAATCGAACGGTTAAAATGTCAGGAGTGTATAATATTTATCATATATCTTACCTCATATAAACTTTCTCATCCCAAGTCTTCTCCGTCGTCGGTGACTTTCCTGCCGCCGATGACCCACTCCGACGACCACCCCGACCCCGGTGACTCACCCCCGGCCACCCCCCACCCAGCCCCCTGCCCTCCCTCGCCTGGACCCGGCACACCCCCCCACCCCCCCCCGCCGGCCCCCCATCTCTCTCTCTTCCCCCCTCTCTTCTCCTCTCTCACTCTTCCCCCAGATCCCCACCCTGGCACCCCCCCCCCCCCCCCCCCCCCGACGGGACCCCCATCCCCCTCTCTCTCTCTCTTCTCGCGTCGGGGAAGTGGGGGTGGGGGGAGGCTGCAGGCCGGGAAAAGAGAGAAAGGGGAAGAGAGAGAGGGGGTCGAGGGTCCCATCGGGGTGGGGGGTTTGGGGGAAGAGAGAGAGAGGAGAAGAGAGAGAGGGGGAGAGAGAGATAAGAGAAGAGAGAGGGGGGGCCGGCGGGGTGTGCCGGCTGTGGGGGGCCGGCGGGCCTGGAGGGTGCCGGGTCCAGGCGGGGGAAGGCAGGGGGCTGGGGGTGGGGGGCGGCGGGAGAGAGGAGAAGAGAAAGAAAGGGGAAGAGAGAGAAAGGGGAAGAGAGAGAGGGGGGGTCGCCGGTGGCCGAGGCCGGGGCTGGGGCCGGAGGTGGGTCGCTGCGGGAGAGAGGAGAAGAGAGAGAGAGGGGAAGAGAGAGAAGGGAAGAGAAAGAAAGGGGAAGAGAGAGAAAATCACCGACGTCCGGCGGCCGGCCGGTCGGGGGCAGCCGGGGGGCCGGAGGTGGGTCGCCGGCAGCGGGAAGATCGCCGGCGACGGAGAAGACTTTGGGTGGGAAGGATTATGTGAGGTAAGGTGTATGATAATATGGTACACCATCTATATTTGAACCATTCGATTAAATCTTAACGACCTAAAAATTGGCTCTACCAATAAAGACCCTAAAAGTGTCTCTACCACAGACTCACCTTGTTTAAAATAAGAAAAATTGTTAAAATTAATTATATTTTTAAAAAATTCATTTTTTTTTTTCAAAAGGGTATGATATAAAGTAAATTTGAAAATAATGGGTGCTTGATGCTAAGATTTGAATCATAAAGTATAATTCAAATTTAAAAAAAAAAAAAAAGTCAATCTCAATTTTACTATTCACCTAGTTTCGTGACTCGAATTTTAAAAGTCCATAACTTTACATAAACAAATCCAAATAAGATGATTTTTTTTAATTGTATAGAATTTCGAGACGAACGAAACAAATTCCATATTAATTTTTTTTTTCGAACACATTTCAAGTTTTTATATTTTTAAACTCCAGCAATTTAAAAGCCTCATCAAACACACAATTTAATTCACAATCCAAACCTTAGCACCAAACGCATGCTAAGATAGTTTTTCTTTTTTAAAATGAGAGAATAATGGAAATAGTTGAGAAAAATATTTTTTTTGTAAAACTTTTTCACAATTTTCAAAAATAGATAGGTTTTCTAAACATATGGTAAATTTGCATTTGGAATGAAAATGACCTCTATGTATTCTTATTATTTACCCATTCATGTTCTCGCACTTCCTTGTGTTTAAGCTAAGATATACATTAAGTGGACTGGGATGATGCTCTTCTCGTTGAAAGATAACAATCGTCATATAGTCTTCAGGTAAGCCTCTTTGATAAGAGTGTTAAGAACAACTGTAATGGATTATTTAATTGATGTATCAATGATGAATTTTGACATTTAAATTAAAAAAAGTAGTCTCTACTATGATAGTATTTTTTTATGTCAAACTTGTTACATGCAAAATATGACGATAAATTTCTCACCAAAATATTTAACAAAATATTAAATATAACATTTGATTACTATTAGTTGATATCTTGATTTTTTTTCATCTAATCATCATGGTTGTCATTTTGAAATTATTAGCTTAATAAAATTTTATTTTATGAATTATAAAACTTAACAATGATGACGAAAGCAGATATACATTTAGAGCAAAAATCACAATTACTTTTTTTCACTCTTTTTCTAACAAAAAAATAGCTTTTTTTTTTCTTATAAAAAAAATAGCATTGAGATCAACAACTACATCAGTGATGGTCTAACGTCTGTTATTCACTTTTAGGACTTTTCTTTCAACAAATGTGTGTAAATATATATATGTATATATATATACACACACACACCCACTACAAAAGTGGGTTCCGTATGGAAATTTCATATTCATAAATCCAGCTTTTATTAATGTATGATATGATGCTTAACATCAATTTGTGTCTTTTACAATTGTTTGGGGTGTGAAAGAGAAATTTAAAATTCAGTTCTTATGTCCCCTATTTCGTATCCTTTAATAATATTATATTACACTGATCAAAATAGTTATATTTAAGAACCCATTAAAATAGTTATATCTAAATGGGAGACGTAAATCATTGAAGTAAATAGTATGTTTTAAAATATTTAGAATAAATAGCAGTAATTAAAAAAATTAATAGGTAATGATTTATTTACTTGGTATAAATTTGTTATTTACCTAATGATTTTGTTGTTTACTTAATAAAATTTTTTATTTATCTAATAAATTTATTATTTACTTCAAATATTTTAAAATTTTGTTTTAAACAAAAAAAATTTACGATTGGGGATTTGAATGATGAAGTTAAATGCGAAAATACCATTAATTATGTCTACAACCATTAAAACTTTTGCTATGTGCTTCAACTATTTTTATAAAAATATGATTTATTATAATTTTCTCTGTATTCATGCGATATGTATATATTTTTATTTGACATGATGACTCACAAGAAAAGCAACAGAATAAATAAATTTTCGGATTTGAATGATGAAGTTAAGTGTGAAATAGTCATTAACTATATCTACAACCATTAAAATTTTTGCTATTTATTTCAATTATTCTTATAAAATATGATTTATTATAATTTTCTCTATATTCATGGGATATGAATATATTTTATTTGAGATGATGACACACAAGAAAAGCAACAAAATAAATAAAAATATACAAATTTATTATGAGAGTGGGTTGTGACAATGGAGTATGTTACCAATTGGGCTGCCATGGCCTTTTCGCCAATGAGGCATAACCTAACAAGTTCTTTACAAAAAGAGGTATAAATGGAATAAATTTTACCCGGATACGGGTGGTAACACACCTCCTACCCGAGTGGTGGACAAAAAGTCCATCTTTTTTGTTTTCTGTTTTTTGTTTTCTGAACAATACTATCTCCACTAATCTCTTTCTTCAGTCATCTGATTTTGCTGTCGATTGCCACCTCTTTTCTACTGGTGTTGATGCCGGTTTGCACAAATGAGGAGAGCTCAGCTTGCTCATTTCGGCTTCATATGCGATTTATGATCATCAATGAAGGGAAAAAAAAAAAACAAAAAACAAAAACATAAACATAAACTTTACTTTTAAAACTTTATGTTAATTTAAGTCCACGTTATATATATATATATATATATATATTTAAGTGTGTGTGTGTGTATATATATATATATATATTTTAAGTGTAGAAATAGTATATTTGATATCGTATCTTGTTTTGTATTATAATGATTTAACAATGTTCTTAATAACATATCTATATTTTGTTATTATTATTAAGTCTTGCAATTCATAAAGATATACTTTTATAGAATCTCCTATGCAATGTAAATTAACGTGTCAAGGAAAAATTAATTTAGTAGTTTGGTAGAAAAATGTATTTTCAATATTAATTTGTCACCAAGTATAGGAATTGCCAAATTGTCTTTTGTCAAATTTTAGAGTTTTATTGCTATTGAATGGTATCTTGATTTTTTATTTTTTATTTTTTCCCATTTAAGCATACATAAGAACATAAAGTATGATGCACATCAAATATGTTATCTACACATCTTGGTCCAATGATTTTTTATTTATTTTTTTTTTTTGGGTTTAATAAGCTTTAAAATTTTATAATTCTTTCGTTTTTGTGACATGAAGTTTATATGAATAAATAAGCTTTAAAATTTTATAATAATTTCGCTTTTGTGACATGAAGTTTATATAAATAAATATCCTCATTGAACTTTATATCTTTTACTTTTATTACTGTAATTTCAAAAAAAAAATTGGTGTGCACACCCCTTAATATAGAAGGCTTGCTCATCCACTGATGTCATTGACATAAATATTTACATTGTAGATGGTCTTGGTTTATCTATATAACAACTCAAATATTATGATGATAAGGTTACAGAAAAAATAACCTAATCAATGGTAGTCTGTTTTTAAAAATTTAAAATCTCAATTAAAAAAAGGTCAGTTAATAAATATTTTCAATTTAATAATATGATTTTAACTAAATATAACATTCACAAAAGCACATGATACAGATAAGGTACTCCATCCAAAGATGTACTCACTAAAGTAGTGACTAGTCGCAAATTAAATGTCCGTTAAGATAAGTTGAATCTGAGTTATTTTAACTTTTTGTATTAAAATTGAATATTATAATAAACCAAATGTGTGTTTGGAAGAGAGAAAGATGAATGTAACATGGAAGTTAGTTAAAGTAAAAAGGGAAATTTTGAATTAGATTCGAGTTAAATTTTAGATCCAAAATAGTGATCTAGTGTACACACATAAGGTGTAGATAGTCAATGATCAGTTGATCTCCCACTCACTCCATCAATGGATGACCGCTGGTCATCCACTAAGTGACTCCATCCACTAGTTCTAATCACCAATGCCTTGTGACAATGGAAAAAGACAACTTATAGTTTACAGGGCATATTTAACAGAGTCTGCTAAAAGCTATTTTTGAATTACTAAGTCCAAAAATAACTTTTAAAAGTATTTGAATGATTTATCAGAAGAGCTTTTAAACTCTAGAAAAACTTATTATAAAAAATATATATAATAAAATATGACTTTCAATAGAAGCTCTTCTGAATAGACTTTAAAACTGATAACAAATTTTAAGTTAGACATTTTAAAAGTCATTTTAATTTTTTATCACCTGTTTAAAAATTTAAATATCATTTTGACATCCTAATTCTTTAGTTCTAAATACTTTATGAGAAATCACAATTTTTTCTTCTTTTATTGAATAAAAATAAATATTAAAACTCTACCGGATCCATAGTCATCATTAAGAAAAATAAAGATGACACAAAACTCTAGTGTGTCTTTGACAGGGCAGAAGTATCCCACTGCAAACTGGCCCATCCTATAGTGCTGGAAATTTGGATAGGAACATATTAGTTGCAATCATTGTCACAAGTCAGAAAACTAAACATTTGGTTTATGGCTTGTTTGGTTCGCGAGTTCGATTTTAAAATTTTTATCTCAGTTTTTATTTTTTCTGAAATTTTTTTTTATCTTTTCTGAAAGTTAAGAAAAATTACTATTAAAACTTAAAATTTCCAACTTAAACTCATTCACCAGATAGACCTTAGAATTTTATTACACTACAAATCATGCAGAATAACACGTGTTTAATCATAAATTACCTAGACAGGTATTCTCTTTCTTTATTTTCTTTGCTTTTTCTAATTTTTCCTTTTAAATATATGGCCCTTTGAGCCATATGGTAAACCTTATATAATAATCTCTCATTCTTTTTTTTCTAAATTTAAATATAGATGATTTGAAATCTATATTTTATGACAGATTAATTAGGAATGGAATTAATATTTGGCTATATTTTACAACCATCTTTCTTAGCTTGCATTTGGTATACCGGTTTATAATTGAATTTTTATATTAAAGTTGATTGACTTTTGAAAATTGATTATAATTTTTTATTGATCTTTTAGAAAAAGAAAAATATTGGAATGAAAATTTTAAATCCGGACGTGAGAGTGCAACATATAGCTTTTTTAATAAGAGAAAACAATTACATAGGGTTTGAACTTTAAAAATAAAAAGAAAAAAAAAAAAAAAAAAGGAAAAAAGAGAGAAGAGAAGAACACCACTTAATTATCAACCTCTCGACAAATCCCTAAAACAATTGAACTGATAAGAATTAGTAGACAATCATTATCCATAATTCTCATAAATATCTCTTAGCCTCAACAACAACACTTCACACTTTACCCAAATAAAAGGTTTGTTAGCTCCAAAATTATTAGATGTTTACATAAGATATATGGTAGACAAGGAATATTTTGGTATATATCATGTACATATATGTATATATATATATAAACACACACTACCAGCCGCTCTATATACACAATAAAGGAAAACTTGATCATTATTAAGTTGTGATACCACTGCAAATAAGAAAACGATCGACACTTGTCCAGTCTTCAAAAATATCTTATCACTTGATCATTTATACGTTAATTATATCTGTGTGTGTGTGTGTGTGTATATATATATACCTGTACATACATATAATAATTGCATGGCCATTATATATACTTCTTCGCATGTCCAAGGCCTCACATGGCACCGTACGTTACTAACCTATAGATATAGTTGCCACAGCCGAGTGTCGCAAGGACAACAGATTCGTGTGCCACACTTCCTTCAGTGACAACAAATGGCCGCTGCAGAGAATCGCATGCAAAAATAATTAGACAATATATTAATAATGAAGTCATTGACGTAGGCCAAAATGTAGCTCAGACGTCGATGGAAATTTTTATTACTTTATTCATAGGGCTTAGGTTGAGCCGCGTCGATCTTGATTAGGAGCTGTTAAAATGGTTTTAAACAAAAATATCTTCAAAATATCTTATGTGGGATATTTAGCTAGATGAAGCTTAAACAAATATCTAAAACCAACTTATATATAATATTTGGATAATTTATAATCAGCTGTATTATTTTGGTTTAGTTAGATACCAGAAGGCAAAAACTATCTTCAAACGACAAGATATTCCCTTGGAAATGTCTCATCGGACCAGGAAACCAATATCTTTCTATTTTTGTGCTATTTCATATGTTTGTTTAAATAATCTCTTTAATTGTCTTATTGGTTCCTTTTCCATGTATATATACATATAATATATACACATATATTACGCTTTCCATGTGGTTGTCAGCTTGCACTTAGATGGGTTTTTTCATTATTAAATCGACAAGTCTTGGTGTTTTGATATTTTTGTTGATTTAGAGCCATGCACGACCATATTATAATATTATTTATTGTTGTTTGTATTCTCTATTTAACCAGTTCTCGCCAACGATTGGCGAATCGAAAGCTCTCTTTCCAAGGAGAAGGTCGATTATATCAGTAAAAATTGTTGGGAACAAAGTATGTTTGTACATTGCCAAAAATTTTATGTTTTGTTTTTAATGTAGAATTGGGATTTGAACTCTGTTTCTTATTACGGACATGTGTGGATTTATCATTCAGTTTTTTTTTTTTTTTTCTTTTTTGCATAATACTTAAAATTAAAGATTCTATTAAGAGAAAAAGTTAGAGTCTTTAGATAATTCCGGATTATTTTATGTAGCCTAAGACACTTAAAGGCAATAGAACCAACGCGGTGGTGGGACTCAAACCCAAAGACTTGGAAAAAGAGAGCGGACACCGTAATCATCCTACCTAACAAGGCAAATAGCGATTTACCTTCCAGCTTATATCATTCAACCCCTTGTACAACACATTTTGATGTAGAGTAAGTGACGAAGCAAAAGAAACTCCAAGCCTATAATGACTCATGTCCACTTTTTATATGATATTGTTCACTTTGAGTCTCATGCTTACATAGTTTTACTCTTGAGCTTAATCTCAAAAGGCTCCATACCATTAAGATGTTGTATTTTTATTTATGAACCACCACATAAATCCGTCTCTAACGATGTGAAACTACATGGCTTAATATGTTTGACTGATGGACTATCACAAAACCCCCGTAAACTTTTTCACAATTATCTCAGGAATAATCTAACGAATATATTTTTCTATTTACAAATTAGTGGCTTAGATTGTAATATTTAGTAATTAAATCTTCGTTATAATTAGCCTTCCCTTATAATAATTCATGGCTTCATGACTTGAGTAACTCCAATCTGAATCTAATTCTGTAAAATTTTTTGCATATTTCCTTGTCTATAAATGAATTATTTATTGACACATTTCTAAAAAGAAAAAGAAATTACCATATTTCCAATAGTCTAACCGCCAATGAGTTTGCAATACTTCCATTAAATCATAATTTTACGTTTTGTTTATGATAAATATTGAGCCAGAGGTGGAGTCCTAAAATGCTAAATGGGACTTCAGTTAACGAGTGTTTGCTAATTAATCAAATATAGCATTCTCAAAGATTGGATTTGTATTTTGAACATATCACAACTAGACTAATTTTGCCATATCAAAAAATATAGTCCCAATTTTACAAACTCAAATTGACAAATATATTTTATAATTTCCTGCCATAAAAAAAATTTGGAAAATTCCCGAGTATACTTTCTCCATTTAATTTGGTATATTAGTACAAAATTAGAATAACAAATCTTTCTTAACCAAAACAAATGACCAGCTTAAACATAAATATGAAATCGGATGCGAATACCATAACTGCCTATTAATCTGAAGAATTACAACTTATTTACTTGATTAATTTTATGCATTGGTTATGTGAAACAATAAAATCGAGAGTACTTAGTATCAGAGAATCAACAAAATTAATTATGTAGTGTGCAAGTTTTTTCATTACAAATTAAGATTTTGAGAGGATAACTAGGATCAAGAATAACGTACATTATCATAAAGTTGACAGCCAATAGCCATTTCATGTCACACCAAGCTTTGCGCTAATTAATTTTATTGAAAAAAAAAATTATAAAAGAAATAATTATCACCCAGCTGCTATGCAAATTAATTGTATTATCATTACATATTTGTATAATTTATAACCCAAGCCTAAATATTGTTTATTTCAGCTAATGAGGCAATTAAATATAATCATAAGAGTCTTGGTCCCGGAGAATATTGTTTTTGAATATATGACGAGAGAAGAAAAATAATATCAGAACGAATTATAAGGCCATCTTAATTAAATTGGTATTCTCTTAACCGTCAGTCCCCGCTCTAATGTTTGTTAGTAAGAGAGATGAAATATAAAGAAAGGAATAATAAAAATTTATAGGTGATGGAAATAATAGAGGTTTTCCATTATTTGTTTGGTAGAAGAGAAAGAAAATGTCTAATTAAACACATTTTACAATTATAATTATATAAGTTAGGAGATGATGATAGAATAATGTCAAAATAGGTATTTTATCTACATTTATTTTGTCAAAAATTTTTCATGTACTTTTCTTCCCAAAGTTTGAAGGATTAAAATATGGTGGGACCCCATAGATTTCAATTTCCATTTATTCCCAATTTCCTCTCTACCAAAATAACGATTCCCTTTTTCTCTATAAAATTCCTCCTCTAATTCCTTCTTCTCTTTTTCCACTCTACCAAACAAAGGCTAAAGCTCCTTTTGGATTGCGTTTCCATTATTGAAAACGAAAATTTTCTTGGTTTAAAAATAGAAGTAATTTTATTTTAAAAATTAGATGGTATTTGGATGTGTAAAAAAAATCAAAAAAATAAAATAAAAAGTTGTTTGGAATGAGAAGAAAAATAATGCTGGAAAAGTAAATTGTGAGAAGATTTCAAAAAGATTCTTTTTTTTTTTTTTCAAATAATACTTTACAAAGTAAGTTTAAAAAAAAGATAGTTTTTCTTTTTTAAAATGAGAGAATGATGGAAAAATTGAGACAAATACTTTTTTGTCAAAATTTTTCAATTTCAAAAACTGAATATGTCATCCAAATATCGAGTAAGTCTCCACGAAGTACATTTATTATAAGAGAAATGTCCCATATATTAATGGTATACATGTAAATCATGGAGAAGCTAAGGAAACAATGGGAAAGATTTCCATTAAAGGAAAAGGCCATATGGTAAGCTATATTTATGCAAATGTAGGTGATCACATCTCTCCACATACATTGGAGAAATTTGAATTGCTGTATAAGTGTGTGCATGACAGTGATTTCTAGAAAGATGCTCTTTTTGTGAACATGTTATATAGGGGCTAGTACTATTAGAATATGATGACTTTTATTTTCCACTATGGAAGAGAAAGGTGGGTGTCGTATATGTCTATATAATCTATAGTCTATGTCTATATCTATATGTGTGTGTATATATACTATATCCTCTAGATATTCGATATATATTTAATTACCTTGTCTTAAATTTAATATTAAAAGGAAAAGAGAAAAAGAAACTTGATCACAAACCTACTCTATTTGTACATTTATGATCAATTTAATTAAAAAGTGAATTAGTTCAACCAATCCTCTAATACAACTTGGTTAGGTCTCTCATAATTAGCTATATAGGACACAGTTCGGATAGCAATATTACACTTGGTCGAGTTATTTTAAGCTAAAATTAACATTGGCATAAAAAAAAAAAAGTTTACAATATATGTAGCCAATTAATTAAATGTCACTTGTGTTTATTATACAGTGTAAATGACATGATGAAGACGTTTTATTTAAAATTTTCATTTTTATTAATCCAAAATTCGTGATCTGTTAAGTAAATTAAATCTGTCCTATATATGACTTAGATATGTGCTCTTGAAGCTGCCATTATTGTTTTATTTTCCTTAAAAAATAATTAAAGATATGAATTTTTGTGTTCTTTCTGTCTTTTTTCCCCCTTTGCTAATAATATTTAATTAATTATCAGTACTGATTTCGAATTCTCATGTTACTTTACAACTCTTACAGGCAGAGCATAAACCCTTCATGATGTGACTAAAATAACACACATATTAATAAAGTTAAAATTTATGTTATTTGACATCTGTTTTTCAAACCCCTCCTTCAGCTCCCCATCTAGAAACATTTTTTTTTTTTAATTTTTTTTTAATCTATGTTCTTGTAGGTAGAAAAACGACAAGCGTGCCAATTAATCTGCACAATTTGATAAATTATTATTCTTCTTTTTTTTTTAAGGAGTCATGACCTACGTGAAGGCACGCAGGCACACACAAAAGCAAACAGAAACGATACATGGAAATTAACAAGCCATCTGACATTTTTTTTTTCCCTCATTCGTTAATAATCCATTTGGATCGATCTTAATAAGTTTGAACGGTAAATTCAAATTTTTACCAAAAAACACCAAAAACACTTATATTAAAAAATCTGAACATATGATGTAGGTAAGAGAGCTGAATTTAGAGTACGAAATAATTAGAATATGGTATTAAGGTTTAAATTACA